>JASKGN010020661.1:0-87928 GCA_030556245.1 Falagria sp. GC000072 | reverse complement strand
GAAATTTTGCGACTTTTCACATATCAAATCTTTTTCTGCACCGTTTAATTAGTTTATAATCCAAATTTGATGAAAATCAATTGAGCCGTTTGGTTAATACCACATTAAACACATTTCACATAAGTAAATACACCACATGTTATTGTTAGTTTTGGTCGTAATTATTTATAAAAATCAACACAATAATATCAAAATTGATATAAACATCGTTTACTTTTAATTATTTATACACTCAGAAGTTATTAACGCCAAGAATGAATACGTAGCACATGTTTGTTCACTTGCCGATCGCGAATTGCGAATATATTTTGCTGTGCAGTCGCGAGGTGCAAAATTTGCATGTGTTAGTGAGCGCACTTTCACACGTACACAGGCTGTATTGTAATTTGTAAGCTTCATAAAGTATGTACTTACAAGTACTGTACAAGATGCAAAGAGGTTCTTTGATAAAAACATTTATTTATACTGATGAGAATACCTAAATTTTTTTGAACATTTGATTATGTATACCACAAATAGAGTAGGTATTAAATAGTTGTATTTTCAGTTGTATTTTCTTTACCTGTTATGCACATGTTTACACCTGCAGCAAATCACTACACAACAGACACAATAAATTCAATAAATTCTTAATTTTCAATAATTTAGATACACTACACTTGATAATGTAATGTAAGCTCTTAACATAATATACAGTGTAATAAGCTGAATAATTAAAAATGAATTTATGGGTTTCGTCTTTAATCGACCGAAATTTTAAATATGAACAGAATAAACTTTGCTTATAACCGCTAATTTATTCGTTGCCCGTTTACACTTTATTAATTTAAATATATGTATTATCAATATCATGATCATTCTTATCTTCGGTTAATTCTATTTCCAAATGCTACAAATATAAATAAAATTATTTAGGTTAACGAATGAAACTGTGTATTCTAATAAATAAATCTGTTATTACTTTTTGCTGCTCACGATATTTCTTTAAAAATTCAATTCTTGTATTCGTTGATGTCAAGGAACTATTAAGCTTTACATCGCTGCTGTGATATTGCTTTAAAAGATCCCAAATTGTAAATTCTTCTTCATTAGAATGATTATCAGTTGAACTGTCTGTTTTCTGTTTCTCCGTTTCTATTTGCGCGTTTTTATCCTTATCGTAAGTTACTACTGATGAGTTTTCTTTTGTTATCTGATCTTTAATTTCCATTGATTCAGAATGATTACTCTTCATTGTATTTGTTACCTGTATATCTTCATTCTTTGTGAGATTGTTTGATTCTTGTACGATTTGTATGTCACCAACATTTTCTGCAACTGGCATTTTTGTTACATCTTCTTGGCATGAATCGTTTGCAGCTAATTCCATTTGTTTCTGATCATCAGCATTAATTAACAAAGAATCTGGCGGTTTGTTGTTTGTTGTGTCAGCTAACAATGTATCCAAATGTGCTTCAATTTTATTTATAATCTTCATTGCGTTTAGTGCCTTATTACAATCTTTCCGGGCCATTATCTTTTTACGTAATTCAGCCAAGTATATTTTCTGCAATTCTTCTTGATTATCACTGGCTTTAAAATAAAGATCAAATGAAGACTTCTTGTACTTTGATTTCACGGTATGTATAAACTTTAAAAGAAATTTTTCTTTTGCGGGGTCCATTATTGCCATAGGGTCACTGTGACCATCATTTTCTTCTAGCTTACTATATTCTTCTTTAGGTTTAGGTGAATATAGACAAATACTCGGCTTTAAACATGATGAAGTTGAAGTAGAAGTGATTTGCTTTGTTGTAGGATCTTTGCTTGTTATTGCAGCTGAAACCGGATATTCCGCCATTTTATAAAAATGTTTTTTTGAACATTTGTATAGATTTCAATATTATACATAATATATTAAAGCCAACACCGAAACGTACATAAGTGGCAAAATCATAATAATGTTATTATGACATTTTTTTGTAAAGCTATAGTAACTTACCACAGGAACTAATGATTGCTATAATCAAACAACAATATATAGAAAACTAGAAGAAAACATTTATTCGTTCTTACTGCAATTAGCGAATCGATTAATTCAACAAACGTACGTTCATGATCTATACAATCTAAAACGATTTACATTTAAAATATCCTTTACTTTATAATCCATATGAACAAGAATCATTATGTAACTAAAAAATGCTGTATTGTTTAAATAAACAAGTTCAGTGATTTACTGTTTTTGCTAGAAGATGCGCTGCACACCTTCCAAACCACAAGGACTAAAATGTTAAAGAGTCTAGCCATCGTACGTTACTCTGTAATTAATGTTTAATGAATACACATCGGATTATTCATAATTTTCGATTTTAAAATATTCTTATTTCACATGTTGTTTGTGTTAATAGTACAAGATGTAGAATGTTCTACAACAATTACGTTACCTTTTACATTTTTCTTTAAGCTTTACTTAATAGTTTTGTATTTACGTCGATTGTGTCTTGTTCAATCTTTAATAGTTTTTACATTTTTAGATGTACTTTTTCATTGTATTTTGATTTCAATAAGCTATCGTAATAATTAACATCATCTTTTATTAATAAACATCATGTTTTTCTAAATATTTAATATATCTCCTTTTTATAGTGTATATGTGCCTCAATGTTTTATTATACACATTTTAACAGATAATTATTAAGTCTATTCTTTATAGTTTAATCATTGTATTGTAATGACATACTCTGTTTAATATACAATTAAATCTATACACTTGTTACTGCTTTTTTAAATTCAAATACAATGTTTACTGCTTTAATTTTTATATTCTTTACTTTATTTTATACCTTAATGATCACAATTAATTAAACACGAAAACTATTTGGAGAGCAAACATCTCTTAAGGTTTTCAAACCTTTATTACATGTTCTTTAAGTTTCGTTCAATATGATTACTTCGTTATTAAAAGTTTGTTTTTTAAAGACGAGGAAAAGGCACGGGGAGAATATTCACGATTAATTTACCAAATGGGTATGGTTGTTACAAATCATTTGGTACATTATTTACATGAGTAGCTATAGTAAAGATTCAAAAGATAACAAAACATCGAATTGACACAGTGTTTGTTTCTTATACATCTTCTTAGAGTAAGAATATAGATATTTTTGAGTGTGTAACTATTTTCTTCTTCAACTTTACAGTATGTTTCATCTGTTTAGACATTTATTTGGTTTAGATGAGTAAATTTCAATTATAGTACTTAAAACACAAAACGTCTACTAAAATAAAGTCAATTCCAATGTATTGAAATATAAAAATATAGATGATTCTTAAGAAGCTATATTCCTTTTTCTCTTTTTATTTTATTGGAACCTAAAAGCTTAAAATTATAAAGGTTTTCATAATATCTTTTGGCAACTTGAATTTAAGAAAAAGTAGAATTGACTAGATTAGAATAATTAAATAAAAGTTGTCCAATTCCATTTAATTATATAGTTTGGTGGATGAAAAGAGAAATGTGTCTACTTTCAAAAGGTATACCATACCAGTTATGTACTAAACTAAATGAATATGTGTTAAATTCAAATGATTACGAATGTTATTCTTACTGAAATTTTCTATTTCTGTTCATATTCATCTCAGGGAAATTTACATGCGAAGATTCGATACTTGAATATGACAGATTAATAATGGTATTAAAGGTGGCGATTAGTTTAGGGGTCTAAAATATCACAGACTGCCCCGAAAAGTACCTTCGTTCTCATTGTGCATACAAAATCACAAACTCTGATACGCAGCATAATTTGAATGGTTCTTTCAGTTTTCAGATAGATGTCAAATTGATAGACCAATGCACTCACTTTCAGTTGTTAGTTAATTGCTCTTAGACTAGAATTTTATTCGGTTTTAATTTAGTATCGCTTTTATTGTTTGCAATTATTTAGTATTTATTTAATGAAAATAGTACCCTGTTCTAATTGTAGGCCATGATCATAAACTAATCTAAAAGTATTATATTGTATTTCATAATAAGAGGATCTTTGAAAATATCCTATTTAAGAAATTGGGGTACTGTGAAACTCGAAGATACCTAATAATTCTAATTTTATTCGTATGTTTCCTCAAGTAACTGTTGAAATCTTCTAAGTCATTGTATAATGTTAAAACGTACCTCAAATTTAAATGATAAATCTAAAATTATAGAGAAATATCTATAATGTGAAGGCTAGATTAAGATTGTCGAAATTTATTCATTCGTTTCCTTGTTAATTTAATCGTTAATTGTGTAACCACATAGTTTTCATTTAATTATAAGACAAAAGTCTTAGTTATATTTATTTAGTCATTGATTTAGCTAATTAGGTTTATATTCTTTGTTTGCTAATTATATATCAAGTTCAACGAGCATTCTGCTTTAAGTAATCTATGAATTAGTCAAATCCCTAATAAGTGCTTTTTTTTATTTAATTGTTTCTTTGCAGTAAGACTTTCTAGAAAAAATAGAAATAGAAAAAAAGAATACTTTTTGGTCAGTTATTGCTTATTATATCTCCTTTTTAAATGTTGTTTTTATATTAGTCACATTACTCCTTATTCTTCATATTTACCTAGAATTTGTGGTTTTTCTGCATTCATTCGTTTCATTATCAACAAGTTGTTCTTCACTACCATTACTTACATCAAATATATCGAATTCATTTACATCTTTAAGATTCTCGTCCATCTTACGTCTTTCAGTGATAATTCTTTGAACACTCTCCTGCGAGTCATGTTTAGGAAGCTTCAACTGAGGCTCCGGTTGCAAAAATGGAGTCTCCTCGGTAACTTCTTTGGGAGGCGACGCTGATGACTTCATAAATAGATGTTTCGTACTACCATAGAGTCTTCGTAAGTTACCTTCATGTTCTTCTTTAGGTAATGATAGTGATATCATATGATCATTCGAATTTTGATTATTTCTCTTAAGTAAATTGTCACTACAGGTGACTTTCAATTCCAAACCAAGTAAATTCTTACTTTCATTGTTCTTGCTGTAAATCTCTGATAGAGAATCGTCGATGTTTTTAAAGTCGTCAAGTGCGGAAAGCATAATTGGTTGTTGGGAATGCACAGTTTGTCTACGTGCAGGGACACGTAATTTGTCGTTACTTTTATTATTATTATTGTTAGTTGATGTAGATCCCGGTGGATTGTAAATAAAATTAGATGGAAGCGACAACACCTTAGTGAGCGGTTTGTATTTTGGCTGTACCATCTCAGAGTCCATTTGTAGAGCTAGACAGAGCTCTCGACGTTCCTCCATTTCTTGTTTTTCAGCAAACTCGCGTTCGAGTTGGTTATCCATGTCCTGCTCATCTTCCAGATGTTTATGGGACTCCTCTAGGTGTTTCATGAGTACCGCCACAACTACATTCACCAATACGAATTGGGCCATCAGAACAAAAATTACAAAAAAGATTGGAGCGATCACCGGAGAGACGCAGCAATTTTTGACACAGTCTGCGTCCAACACACAACCCTCTCTCAGGGTGTCTTTCATGATGCCGTTCCAGTTATCGCCAGTGGCGACACGGAACAACGTCAAGAAAGCCATCCCGAAATTGGAGAAGTGAGCATGTTCACCGAGCCCTACAAATAAAGTTATTTGTACAATTTCCATTGTAATTTCTGTGAAGGTATTCAAATAATGAAAATACGATATTTGGTATTACCTTGACATGGATTTTCATCGGAGCATTCCAACTTTCCAAACAATTCAACTCCCAATGCAGCAAATATGAAAAATAAGAGGAAGAAAAGCAATCCCAGATTGCCAACTTGGGGTAGGGCCTGCATGACGGTATCCAGTAACGCTCTGATACCTTTAGCCATCTTAAGAAGTTTAAGAACACGAGCAATACGCATTACTCGCATTACACGTAATACGGTGGGATTTATAGGTATAATGTTACTCTTCAATTCTTCCAGAATAATTCCCACCACCGAGAGAATAACAATAACAACATCCAGTTGGTTCCATTTGTCCTTCAAATATAATACGAAGCCAAGAGCAATTAATTTCATTGTGCTCTCAAGTATAAAAACAGCCGTGAAAAAATAGTTGAAAATTTTAAGAATGTAGTTAAGAATATCTGGAGACTTATAACTTTCTGTTGCCATAGTAACCACATTCAAGCCAATCACTGCTGCAATGGCCAAATCGAAGTATTTCGATGTTACCACGTTGTGAATAAATAATCGCCAAGGAGAATAGTTAATATAGTATGGTGGTTCGTTCATTTCTAAAACAAATATTTTCATATCACAAACGAGTGGCGTAATTAGAAAATAATTCAATTACTTCGGCGTCGTTTCTCTAATTGTATTGCCCGTTTGGCAGCACGCCGAATGCGCTCTTCTTTTTCTTGTTCCTCACGACAACGATGGAAATTTTCAACTACCACTCCAACAAACATGTTCAGTACGAAAAAGCCGACGAGCAGAATAAACGATATGAAGTATAGAAGTCGCCATTCGGAGTAATTGATTTGTGGCTAATAGAAAAATATAATTAATTATATTAAGAAAAAAAAGAGGATTTAAGATAAGACATGTCACGATGTGAAGGTGCGTATAAATTGCCGTAAAATATATAAGAAGGAAAAATAATATTGTTTGAAAGTGTGTCAGGCGGAAAATGCGAAACCGAGAAAAAGGATACGTCGGGATTCGGGTGTGAATAGCTGGGAGTGTGAGCGGGTTGGCCGGAATCGATTTATCCTACCTGTTGATCGACGCCGACGGCGTCTAAACCCGTATACATTATGTTCACCCAGCCGTCTCGCGAGCTCAACACGAACAAAGACATCAGAGCTTTTCCCAAATCGTCGAAATTGTACTTTTGGTTGACCCATTGATTACCTGTAGCTATGCACTCTGTCTTATTTCGCACACCTTTTGCGGTTTCACCTTTGCAGGAATAAAACGATCCTTTGAATAACTACAATGACATTAATATTGGCTCAGAATTAGTTGATTATCTCTTTTTAAAATCAAGTGTATAAATTTACCTGTACACCTAGAATGCCAAAAATAATGAAAAATGTGCAACAAATCAAAACAATGTTTCCGATGGGGCGTAATGAGGATAACAGAGTTTGAACAACGAGCTTCAGTCCTGGTGCCCGATTGATGACTCGCAATGGACGTAACGATCTTAACAATCTAAATACCTGAAAACAGATCAAATTATTGACCTTCCATTATATTTAGATATGATGGGTACGTACCCTTAAAATTCCAAATATTTTAGGACTTGACTCGCTAATAAGACTCATTAACAAGTCGACAATCGATATTATAACTAATGAACCATCCATAATGTTCCAACCGGAAGTGAAATACGCATCCGTGCCGTAACACATCCCACAGGCAACGACCTGGAAAATAATTTATGCGACACCATCCCAAATGACTATGTACAATTTATATGACGTCCCGTACGCAATAATGCTAACTTATCATACATTAAATATTCAATGAACCCAATTAATATTTAATACATTTACGAATCGCTTATAACTAGCGATTATTGTTTGGTTAAAATTACAAAGTCATGAGCTATTGTTAGGATTGATTCTTGTTATTCCTAACATCTCTGATATTTTGACCAAACAATCATAAATCGTAATTTGTTGAAACCACTAAATTAAGCTCATACCTTAACGAACATCTCCAGAGTAAATACAACGGTAAAAACATAATTGCTAGTGGACAAGAAGAAACGTTCAGTACTGTCGGGCGGAATATTGGGCCTTTCCATAGCCAAAGTTATACAATTCAGAGCGATGAACAACAACACAACATTGTCGAACCACTTCTGCGTCACGAACCACGAGCACAATTGCCGGAAACGATTGTCAGGCGCAAAAATATACAATGAAAAATCATCGCGTTCCTTCATGCATCCTTTGGGCTCCATGTAATTGAGCACCCGTTTAATTCTGTTCACTCGTGGAGGTGGTTCTTCCGGCAAGCACTCTTCCATGCGCACTACTGGTAGCGTCTTTTCAGGATCTGGTTTGTCATGTAGCTCGTTGATAGACTTGTGACTGAGTCGGATGTTTGCTTCGTTGGCGAGCTTCACTTGAGAGCTTGCCATCAAGGAATTACGACGCATGAGGTTCGTAGTGGATTGCGTATTGCTTCGGAGCCTAATTGAATTCTGCGGGCTGAGACCTCTGGGGGACCTGTTGTTGGGTACATCGATTTGGGTATCATTCTGAATGCGGATTGATGATTGCAAGTCATTACGGAGGCTACCCTAATAGCATACAATATAAGCAAAAGTAAATAAATGGAAAATAAAGATTATTTGTAGGATGCACTTACATGACGAGTGATACCTCCACCATTACAAAGCATATGGTCCGGATCTCTTCCATTATTCAGAGGCATCGCATCTGAATCGCTGACGCTGCGATTCTTTTTCCTAGCTTTTAGGCTGGATCGTGAGCCCAATTTCCATGAAGTTTTTCTTTGGAGACGGACTCTGTCATTGAGTTTTGCCGGACTGACCTTTTCCGAATAAGAAGTAATTTTTGACCCAATACGTTCGTTATGCGTTATGATTTTTGCTGATGCAGGTGGTGGATCGGCTGGTGGCGTTTCGAAATGTCTAAATATCATTGGAGGTGGAGATAGATGACTCGGCGGTTTCAAAAGACCTGGCATGCTGGATGTCTGCAAAGGACCAAAAGTTTTTAGTCAACATCGACAGAACCTAAACGCACTCAGCTAAATCTTACTGATTTGCTCGTGTTATTGCTGGACGAATTCGGAAAATTACTAATTTCATTAGACATCGCCGTGTCGCCAGAAATGTGAGTGATACTGTAACGGAATTCGGGAAAGTCGTCAAGTGTGGTGCTGGGGGAATCTTGCGGAGTTGCTGCTGTGTGAGTTATTACTGGTGGTGACACCTTTAAACACATTCAACGAATAAGAATGGCCCAGGATAATTAGCCAAGGAGATAGTGAGTGGATATAATCGACCTGTTTACCTGATTATGATTGAGCATCTTTGACTCCTTCTGGATATTGCATTTGGGTTCAATCTCTAAGTTGAGAGGACAACATTCGCGGGTGATTTGGTCGCGGTACAAGGGTATGCAGCCCTGTCCATTGATATGCTTTACCTTGCGAAGCTCTTCGGCGGACTTGGAATAATTCCTCATTTCCTATTTAGCAAGAGTAGTTATTAATTTACGGCGTCAGAGTTGTAGAGCTTATAACTACATTTAAATGGCAATATCTACATAGTCACTACACAGAATCAAATGCAAACTCTCTATAAGTGGTGCTTCCATGATTCATCAATCATTCATTGGGACATGGACAGCATACGGTGCACGGTGTTTGCTTCCCATAACTATATTTATAGTTGGAAAACTAAGAATTTGCTAACTCACATTATGGTAGCTAATGCAGGACGAACTCGACAGAGACCGGTTGCTCTCATCGGAACTTTCTCGGCAACTCTGTTCGATGATGCAGGACATTTTGCGTCGCGCCAATTCGCGCTGTTCCCGTTCTCGTCTTTCGTTACGTTCAGAGCTGAAACCCTCCACAAGGATAGCAACGAGTAGATTGAACAACACGTAATTGCCAAATGTCATTAGCGCCACAAAGTATAGGGCTGCCCAGTGGGACGTCTTTGCCATTCCATTCGATAACACCATATTCCAATCTTCTTGTGTTAATATCTGTTTCGAATTCGGTTTATATCAATTGCACGTTCAAATGCACAAGCTCCAGAGAAATAAAATCATTTCAATTTGTTGGGAGGTCACCAACTAAGGCAATTTCGCACGAAATTGGAATTCGAGAGGCTGGCAGTTCGTCCCAAGAAATTGAAAAGTATTTCTTCGCTCAATGCAAAGTAAAATAAAGCATATATTATTTGAATTAATGAAAGCTAAAATGTAAAAGAAATTGCTGGATGTGATGATCGAATGCATTCACACAATGGCGACGTCATGAAAAATGGCAAAGTGTGTGGTATGACATGTTGGATGGCGTTTAGTTTCGATCTTACTTGGAAAACGGTGACGGTGGCCCATAAGATATTGTTGAAATGCTTGCGATCGCATTCGCATCGTTTGTCCTGTTCGACGATCATTTGACACGTGCACTCTCTACTTACGCCATCGTCGCCGACGTACTTGCAAAACTTACCCCCAAACAAGTACATGCCAAGGATGCTGTTCGAAGGGACAAAAACAAAAAGCAATTGTTTGGTCGGTTGTGTCGAATCAGATAAAACACGTTCACAGCACACATACACGAAAGATAATCGGCATGATGGTACAAAACGTTATATTAATTCAAATACTTGTACGCAACTCTGTACGCACCCACGCATAACGCATATATACACGAAAAAACGCAAACAAGCACAAAAATAAATCAAACGTTACTAGTACGAGTACGTGAACAATAGGAATACGCAAAAGATGAAAACCAAGGAACAACGCAGAACGGAAAACAAACGCAAATCAAAGGAATTCGACTCGTACGAAACGCACACACAAATTAGATACAAATATCATACTTCAGAAAAGGTACAAATATACGAATGTTATGCGAGTAGCAGTATCACATAGGTATTTACAAAACACATTACATGGGCAATTCCAGTGATCAACAAAAAAGGGCAACAGCTTCAAACGTTTATATTGTATTATCTGTATTGCAATTTTGTTGCCATTCGATACGTGTGCAATTGCTTCAATCTGTCTTTCAAAACTCACAACTAACTACTTGGTACTTGGCATTAGACTACTAATTATGGAATCGCTAATAAATGTGTGTAAATGTGAATGTTACCTAGGCCTACTCCTACTCCTACACTACATTAATAATTACTTGTATATTACGTAGGTATATGAAACTAATTAAACAATTAAATCGACCATACGTTAAAAGTAATAGTAATTAACAAATGGTATAAGGGTGACAAAACTATTAGCTATTTTGGTAATTGTTGTCTTTTATGGTTTTACTTCGATTGCTCTTGCTTATTATTAGTTTATGAGTTTTTGTTAATGTTGCGTTCATAAGTATATTTATATGCATTAATAAACAATTTTAAAAGCGATTAATAAGAATCAGTTTATTATAATGCAATAAACAAAGAAGAGAAGAGAAAAATATTATACAGCAGATTTTAGTTGGAACAGTTAATAACGTTCTGGGGCACAGTCCTTATGCAACTTGCAAAATACTCATAACTTCTTTTGAATAAATTTAAATTCTTCCATAATATCAGAAATTCGAAATAGTTTGGAAGGAAAGACAGAAAAATGCAAGAGAGAATTAGTGTGCAATTAATGGTGCAGTAATGATTAATCAAAAACGCATGCATGTTTACTTTATAAAAATGAGTTAATTGTCATGACCAATGAAAATATTCGAATGAAATATAAACGAATAAAAAAATCTTTAGATTTCAGATTTCCCAACTTAAATAAACAAGAAAAGAAATATGTACGTACCTTTTGCTCTTTAGATTGACAGTTGCTATTTTTGTTTAAAGACCATTGATTTTGATTGACGATCATGTTATCTTATTAAAACTTGAATTGTACTTGGAGATAGAAGCGATTGATCATCATGACTATAGTAAAGGAAGCTTTATATTTACTTTGCCAACTAACTCTTTGACTTCGCTTTGACTTTGACTTGACGGTTCGGTTAAATTGTTACTTGGAAATTAAAACAATGTGTCTGAATCACAGGACTACATATGATCATCAGCGTTAATACAAATGAAATGGCTACTGTTATTATTATGTATCGGGTTAATTACTATTGATAATGTGGCTAGAATGCGGCTTTTCAGCTGTACTTTTTAATAGATAAAAAACGGAACGAAAACAAACAATTCTGGTGGTATTTTTAGTTTTAGTTTCAATTGAAATGTACCTGGAAAACTGTAACAATCGCCCATAATAGTGAGTCAAAATTTTTCCGATCTTTGAATTCGTCTGAGCATTTGCCGTCCGCTTCTTTTTTCTCGCAAAACTTGCAACCGAATAGGTTCATACCCAATATGCTAGAAAAATTACAATCACACGTCATCAATATTCACGACAATTCAAACCATACTTGCTAACTAATTAAACAATTCGAAGATTTACTTATTCATTATTCATCTTTACAACTTCTAATTTATTACTCTTAATTTTTTTTCAGGAGCACAGCTAGGAATCCAAAATTTTGTACTTGAACTTATCTTCTTTTCTAATTGCTAAAATTGAGAATTGATTTAGTAATATCCTGCTGCGCTGCTAAAAATCTGATTTTCATTTAAGAGCTTGTCTCAGTCATGTTTGTAGTATTATATTTGTTTGTTTAATTAATTGATTGCTTTGAAATGAGTTTGTCTGTCATTAGCTGGTAATGAATCTGTAAAGTAGAATGGTTCCAAACTGAAAGTTGTAAAAAACTAGTGAACTAATGGTGAATGAGCACGAGTAGTAGATTGCCTGAGCTTGCTTTTGTTGTGTAAAAAGTTTGTTCAAGTACAGGTAAACAGAGAGTCATTTTCTGATAAAACAAAGAGTAATAGAAGAGTAACGAGTAAGTAGTAAAGTAGAAGTACAGTAATAAGTCAAGTATTGAAGTAAGTAAGTAAGTAAAGTAAAGTATTATTCGGGTATTTATCGAATGCTGGCAATTTATTTTCTGAAGTTTATATGCAACAAATGCATGTCATCCGTATGTAACTGGACATGGCAATTTGTCTGTTCATCAAATTGCCACCCTTTACCATTTGATATGCCTGTTTTTAATCAATTGTCTTGTTTAAATAAAAGTTGTCTTCTTTTATTAGTTCTTGATTAAATACTCTGTTTGCTTTACTTCGAATTGCATTACGGACTCTTCACTTAACGAACTAACACGTTTCGCGAAATTTCTTCCTAAATCGATGGGAGAATTAAGGAATTCTTACCTGAAGATGAAGATAAACAAAATGAGCAACGAGAAAAATATCGCCACATTATCCATGGTACGTAACATGACGAAAAGTTGTCGTCGCAAATTTGGCATAAAACGCACCAATTTCAGGATTCGGAGTAGTCTGAACGTTCGCAGTACTGATAACCCTGAATCACCCTGGCCGTCACCGGTGAATTTTTGAAATATCTCAACGGCACTGCAAAGAGTCCAAAATGAAAGAATTTATTTCCATTCAAACCTAGAAAATTCCTTAATCCTTTTACCTTAAAATTACAATAACCCCATCAAAGACATTAAAACCATTTGAAACATATCCAAAAGGTCCTTCAGCAATAACTTTCAAAAGCATTTCCACAGCAAAGATTGCAGAAAACACAATATTGCTAGTTTCCACAACGTAAGTGAGACCTTTTGGTTGATCATGATATTCAATACCCATTGAAGAGGTGTTAATGAGTATGGCAACCAGAATACTCTGTTGGAAGTATTTGTGTTCGACGAGGATCTTGATTCCGTCACGTACAGCGCTTAGAAATCGCAGGATTGCTTTAATGGTGAGACAAGTTATTACATAGCACTTGGATCGTTTCGCGTTGCGATATTCGGCGTCACTATGCCACATGTCTTGGCAACAGGTGTAATCTTCGTCGAGAGACTGGATATACATATCCTCGTCGCTATGTTTGCTCCCTTTCGATAGCGAACTGAAGATTAAATCCAAACCGTGACCCGTTGGCAATGCTGCATTTATACCACCTAAAGCCAAGAGTTGTTGACAGGTCATTGTTTCACCATTGGTCCAAGGCAAACAATGTGTGTGGATTATTTGTTGTGGAGTTGAAGATATCTGCCATATGTTACCATCACCTGATAGGTACAAATCAAGCAAATCAATAATTAAATTAGTAATTTTCTGATACTCAAATTTGGGCAAATTGGGAACAGCCAGACAATCACAAAGTGATAAGAGTATCAGAAGACATAAGTTGGACGACTTCTTAAAATTCAAGAGATGAATTGGTAAAGAAGTTCTTGGTAAAAAGCAAAATGACTTTTAATCTTTAAGTCGGATTATGTCAATGAGCACTTTAAAGCCTATAAATATTTTACCATCAAGTTCTTCTTCATCTCCAACTGGAAGTAGATGTTTTTGCAGTTGTTAAAACTTAAATTGTTGGTTGAAATGAAAATGATCTTTAGAAACAAAATATCTACTCGAATTTTACAATTTACATAAAAACCTTTATGCCATACTAAACTTTAGTTTATGTACTGCAAACATAGATTACGGATAGTCTTAATCCTTAAAACAAATAAACATACCAGTTTGAGTCATTTTCTCAATGGACATGATATTCTTCCGATCCACATTAATGTTAACAGCATTTGCAGAAGAATTAGGACTTGGTGTAGGATTCCCACCTCCATGATAAGAAACCACTTCGTTAAAAATAACAGAAGATCGACGTCGTTGCGGTTGGGGTGGCATTAAGTCAGAGTTCTAAATATTGACATCAATATAAATTCAATTCCTTTTCATAAAGCAGCAATTTTCATCATTACCTCGTTGTTGTTACTAGAGCGAGAGTTCTGATTCAGACTAGACTTGGTAATATCCGCGACCGAAATGGAAATTGACGTCGAGTCCGGATCTTCGTCCTTGTTTTCTTTATTAGACGACCGACTGTTGTTGTCATTTTCCTTGGGCGGAATTGAGCTTGTCGGTGTACCGGAGATGCCTTGATGTATGAGTGACGGATCGTTCTTGTGCTGTTCGTAATTGCAGACAACATTCATGAATAAGATATAAAGTGCTCACACAATTTAATACTGAAGATATGTGACATTATAGCATTATAGCTTTGTGACATTAATTATGGAATACATGACATACCAAAAGCTTCAGTTTGGGACAGCAGGGATGATGCCGTTTGTTGTAATTAAGTCGAATCGTCTCTCCTGAGATGACTTTGCGTTCGTTCTCGCGCTTTCTTTTATCTTTTATGAGTCGTATCTTTTTGACGATCCGACGTTTACCACGTCGCCATAAATGTGCTATGTACTTTACAATTTCTGCAAATAAACGGTAATGGTAGTTTACTCAAAGTGGTGGTAAGAATAACATCATTCGCAGACAAGTAAGAAACATAGCGTGGGCGATGGCTAATATAACTACTAGTTATTTAAAAACAACGCTTTCTGAAAATGGATTTGAAAGAAATGTTAAGAAAATGGCAATTTCGCGCACGTGATCGTAAAATGAAATTTTTTACAATAACAAAGAAACAGTGAGAATAACACGAAAACGTTAAACATGAAACCACAATTCCATGAAACTTGAGTTTTTGTGCCATAAAGTTTCCAAGATTGGAAAGATAATAAGTATGCAATTTAAATCAATGCATTTTGTGGCACTATTCTAGTGTACGAGTAAAACTTGTGCAAAACCAAGTTCTTTGTAAAAAACCCTTATGTCGATAGCAATCTAATTTTTTGTTCATGGCACTTAAACATTTGGCAATTTCCTTTCCAACCAATCCTACACATATATGCGAAATCGAATGCGATTTTCACGTACCTGCATAACAACTTGTTGGCTCGCTGTTGTTAGTGCTTGAAGCCAACGTGCTCGAACTTTGAAAACGCGCACGCTCCATTCTCATGCGTTCCATTTCGCGTTTCTTTGTCTCGGAAAATTGCGTTGCTATGACGACCAAGCACAGATTGATCATGAAAAACGATCCGATCTATAACAAGAATTAATAGATTTAGTATTAAAGTCCTATAAGAAAATCCTATGTGAATAACTTACAACAATCAACAAGACGAAATAAATCCAATCCCAGAAACTGTGGGCATCTTGCACATAATACATTATGTCTGTCCAACCCTCCAAGGAAATCACCTAGGAAGAAAATTTCGCATTCATTGCTCAATTTAAGTAATGCTGTTGAAACAAAGATACAAGAAACAAAGCAAGTTATAATATTACCAGAAAAATAGCAACCCAAGCCAATCCAATATTATCAAAGGAAATAGTCCCTTGAAATGGATTCTTAGCACCTTCTGTACAATTGGTATAATACTGATGCCAATTAATACAACCAGATTGGTTCCGCATGTATTCTTCATATGTCAGATTACAAGTGACATTGCCTTCTTTATATTTTGGAATATCACGACAATAATGCATCCCACTATGATCATTTTTGCTGCAGATGAAATCCTGATCTTGGGATATCGAAAAGTATAATGACAAATCTCTGAAACACAACACAATTGCAATTAATATCTTAATCAATTCGAAATTTAAATACAACAAGTTAGTCACAGTCATAGATGTTAGAGAATTAAATTTAGAAAATGATTGTTTTATAAATCAGACTAGGAGTAGACTAACACCATAGTAATATGAACATAATCATAATAACATATTGGAAATGTTGAGTCGTGAGTGCAAAGAATCATTTTCGAAATCGTTCGTTCATTTTCATTCGGTCAACACAATGAATAGTTGAAAAGTTTAAGTTCAGTCGGTTTTAGTTTTACAAGTGTGAAGTGAGGAAACGAAATCAAATGAACGTAATATAATTATGGGATGGGAACGCAACACAAACTTGACATGGATCACACAGAAACTGTGTGGTTTACGAACATCGATGGATAGATAGATAGAGTATGCAGTAAGTACATTGAAAATGATAAATTGATATTGATTGATTTTCTTACAGACATGCACATTCAAGTATTGTTTAGACCAGAGGTTCACAATGTGAAACTTCGAGTTTCCTAAGTCTGTGAGTATCAAAAAGAGAGTTCACAGCAAATTATTGATTGAGAACCTTTGATTTAGACCAAAGAAATGATTACATAGATTAGGAAAGTTAATTGTACACCTGTTAGCTTTAGTTACCGCTTCTTGAATTTAACGATGATAATATTTGTAAAATTAGTTTCAAAAATTTTGGTCTGAATATAAAAAAAAAACTGTTAATATTAATTTTAAAAAAGACCAAAAGTTTAGAGACTTTTGAGATATTGCCAAAAATAATGGACTATAGAATTTGATAATTGACATGAATTTATAACAACGCCATAATATTAAAATATTAAATTTTGCCTTTCCCTTATTTTATTATTTAATAATATAGAATATTTATTTGGCAATGTGATATATTTTCCGGTGTTATCTCCAAATAAAAAATGACATGTAAAAAATAAAAGCCCTAACAGCCTAAAACAAACGCTCCCTTGAAAGCTGTAATTGAAACCTTGATAGGTACCAACAGAAAAGGATTGACGAGATCCTCTCAGGTTTTTGCTCCATATATATCCTACTTTAAGCGTTTATTCTGTGGATGTCATCACTGTCCTAAAACGTACATACAACTACAATACAATTTACGCATTTCCTCTTGGTAGCTTTAGCTAATGGCCCGTCATTTTTCGCATGTAGCACGATTTAGGCATTACTCCCATCTTCTATGTTTCCTGTATTCCTGCTACCTACCAACCACTCAAACCAAACACGAAAAACTCATTAAATTTGCATAGCTAGCAAAGCTGGATGGACTCTACTGAAAAATAATAAAATCCACTTTTCCTAACTTTCAGTAAACTTCCGCGTTTAACGAAGCTATGTCTACGTCTCGATAATATATTCCATGTTGGTAAGTATCATCAAACTTGAGTTTTTCTTTGGCAAGATAGGATTTGCTACGACACAAGCAATTTTCATTAAGGTCCCAGGTTGCTTGTTTCGGTATGCCACCCGAGAGTTAATAACAATAAATAAAACTTAAATTTTATTGACTTTTATAAGACTTATATTTCGCCATTGTGTTATTCTTCTTCAATGTTTTATTTCATTTCTTCCATTCTTTCTTACTAGCATCAAGGAGGCGTTTTTCATTGTTCTTTCTATTATCTCATGTCTTGCGTGAAATATTGCTCCCTATTGTTGGAGACAGAAAAGTATTTAATATCAACATAACAACAACACTCGAAGCGTGAGCACACAATGAGGAGGATGAGAACGGCTAGCAAAAATCGATTACGGAATGACCGATTTGCAGGCGAAGAAAAGAGACGATCGCGGTGCTTCTTAAACTGCTTTCGATGTGCTCGAGTCGGGAAGGAAAAACTTTGTTAATATTTTCTCAATCCGTCTAAATCGGTCTTAATACGCGCGGGAGTGAAGTACTCCTGTCACGTGACACGTAACACTTATTACGTTTTTCACCAATTTATGGAAGTGCAGGCTTTAAATTCTTGCCAACGAACTGGCTCTGTAACAAGTACTTGAACTATTTACTTCCTGTGTCCATTGTCAACTTGTAGTAATGCATTATTTCACTCTCGAACTATTTCCGCTTTTCTTTATTCCTTTTGTTCTCGGAATATAACAATTGTTAACCCTAACTTTGGCTTTAACTTTAGTCTTGATAATATTTAGTACATAGACTTTAAACGACCTATGTCGATTCAGACCTTTTTGGAAAAGTTAATGGAATATGTTGTTCAGCACCTTTAGTATATTGCTTAGGAATGTGACTATAGCACATTTTCGTGGCATAACTGCATTCAAGACAATGTGCAAACTCAATTCAAGTTTTGGAATAACTTACATAAAGAAAGATTTTAATCGTGTAATTTATCAATGGGTCTATGATTGCATTCATATTTTAATAAACGTGGAAACGTAGCTAACATTGACATGAATGATATGAATACGAAATTTGCATGAAGCATATCGTTTCACATGCAGAATAGGAAAATGCCCACCCACCCTCTGTTAGCTATTTGAAACTTCCATGTAAGCTTACGCTTACATCGATTTAATTGTGGGTATTTTAGATTGCGCTAAACGTGCTAAGCTTGTTCTGGTTCTTGTTCTATTCAACACGATAAAATCGGTATTCAAAATGTCTCCGACGTTGTCAACTATATTTGCAGGTCCATAAAAGTAAAACATGTGCAGTACACAGCAAACTTCATATTTCATATTCAACAGTAACATCGTGAAACAATCGAAAAGTTTGTCGAACTGTTTTGAAATGTAAATGCTCATGTAAATACGTATGGAAATTGATTTTCATTCGAAACACTCACTTGTTTCTTTGTTTTTGCCTTCCTGAACTTTATTTTGCTCCGAAACAATTTGCATCAACGTTTTTACCATTTAGAATTACATCTATTAAAATAAGTAATAACATAATACTTTGATTTATATGGAAAAGATAGGGATGGTTAAAGTTATTAAAGTTTTATTTGATATGAAAACTAAAATCATTAAAAGTCATAATAAAATAAATGATTTGTTTGCCTCAACTTAAAGGGAAGATAAAATCATAAATCAAGTTATCATTTTAGTGCCTCGCAAATTTTTACTGGCATAAATTGAATTTCCCAATGAAAATCAGCCAGAGATAGCAAATTGTTCCAGGCAAAATGTTAAACGTCTAAAACGCATCCTTAACATGCGAATCAAGGATCATAAACCTGTTTACGATCGAGTCAAGGCGTGTACTTGTTCAAAATGTCCAAATTGGAACTGTAATTTTGAAGCAGATCTTATTATGCCCGAAGAATTATAGGTAAAAGCCGCGCAGAAATGCTCAATGCTCATCCACTTTTCTCGGCGATTACACATAAAACCACTTAATAATTCAACGAGATTCCCCGATTTAATGGACTGAATCCGAAAACGAAAACCTTAACTTTCTTAACCTGACAGGTGTCTTGGCGTTCATTCACTCGTTCACTAAGTTCTAATTTATTTGTCTTTTGGTCCTATTCTGGAATAATTTTGCGCACCCGTTTGGAAAAACTAGAAAAAATTGAAACGAAAAACCAGCGTTTGCTTCACTGTCATTAACCCGAGATGCTGCTTCCAGGAGGTGAAAATCAATGCTGGGGTGTGATTAATGGCATGCTTCCCAATTCGCCGCGGATGAAGAAGGCATACAAAGAACACACATGATGCATAAGGGTGGAAGTGAACACATTATGAATGAAACACGAAACAGGTATTAGTTGGTTATACGAGAAGATGAAGAGGAAGACGCTAAATTAAAGAAGCGCACGAGTGCGTTACACAATCTTACGTAACAGGTACTCGCATTGTGTACTCTTTCGAGAAATTTCTGTAACAGAAGTAAGCCGGCCTTATTCAAAACAAATTCTATGTAATATGATTATTGCAATGACATTTTCATAGATTATGTGTATGATAGGGTCCAGTCATTGATAATATTAATTTGCAATTTAAATATTTCAATTTGTTGTTTGAAATTATAATAATTTGTGAAACAACTAGATATTGTAAGTTTTTTGTCTGAAAATAAATATTTCTTGGATTTCAGACAACAAACTTTTAATTTAAAATTATTACATGATTGAACTCAATCTAAAAAGCGTTTGAGGAAAATTGTCATACGTACATTAAAAATATCTCAATATTTGTTTTAAAAAAATATAACGAAATAAATATATAATATTTAAAACTTAAAGTAAACTTCTTTCTTTAATCCAAAGTTATAAATGTAAAAGTAAAGTTGCCTAGAATTTTCTTCTTTATTCTAGGAATGTGAATAAAAACAAGGATTGAAGAAAAACGTTATATGTATTTTTTAATTAAAATTTAAAAACTTGAAAAAACTAAATTTTAATCTGAAAAATGAAACATAATGAAATCTAATTAAAATATGAATCCCTCTGCTTCCATAACTAATCAAAAATGTATTACATTTATAAAAATACATTATAACATTGCTAGAATAATAATGAATTAATTATAAATAAAAAATAGCAGTGTACTTACATTGGAAATTCAACATTAACATTAGAAGTGGACAAGTAGCATCGCTGCCTCAAAATGCCTTGCCATAATTGCACCCCAATGATACCAAAGATGAAAAACACAAAGAAACAGAGCAGCAGCACGTTTCCCAACATTGGTAGCGTGTCCAGTAGCAACATCACCAATATCCTCATACCTGCAAAAGAAAAACAAAAGTAAGACAATCAACTAATGAGCGAATTGTATAGCAAAAACAGTAGAGACTGAAAAAAATACAAAATGAAAACACAAGAAGTAAAACGATGAATGTGCGGTTCAGCAGTCATCGTAGTGATTACGCGCAATTTAATGACTGCCTTATTATTTACACAAACATTCCTTTTCGACAGACACTGTATTCAAATTATCCTCGAGGAAGGTGAAGGTATACGCGTATGGCGCATTGGAAGGATAAGAAATGTCAAGAGCTTGGGGTACTTGCGACATGTACTTGTCGCACGTCGAGGACTCTTGGCAAAGATGGAAAAACGGAAAATAGAAAAATGGAAAAGCTCGTAGTTTGGTATGGGTTGCTGCATGTGCACGAATCGAGTGTGTATGGAATGGAAGTTGCGGTCGGAGAATAGAAAATATAATTTCGCTCTCACATGTTTTGCATTCGTTGAATCAGCCGCGAAAACGAACAACAGCCTTGGAAATAAAAATAACGAAGAGTGCGGGCGGAATTGAAAAAATCTTCGCCCAAGTTTCAAGAGCACGGTCGAAGTAAGAGCACACCGGATGGCGACAGACGACGTGAGGAACGTACAAAACGCCTACCGTCGACGACAACCAAAAATACGACGAATCTTATTAAAAAGTTTGCGTGTTTTGCATTTTTCCACGGTTGGAGCAGCTCATTTGCGCGTCCTTCGATTTCCATAACCAATTGTATGTACCTGGGTCCTGGGTGTTATTTGCTCGTCCGCGTCGCTTATTTCTTCGCTCTTCTTCAATTATCCTACCGCACTCTTCAATTTCCCGCAGCTTCTTTTTTCTATTAGTTTATCGTTTTAATGGTGTGCTAATTAAGTGACGCTGACAAACGTGATTAATTTTAATTACCGACCCAATTTAACTTTGTAGAGTTTTTATTTTAAGGAATCACTATGTAAATTGTTAACGCTCTGTTTAATAAATAATTTTTGAATTCAAGTTTTTGTTCTAAGACAAGAATATTGTACTAGATCAGAGAACCAATAAGGATTTGTACTTGGCACTTGCTCGAAATCCTCTCGTAGATTTCAAATTCGTTTTCTTTTTATAATTTACAGCCAGGACGTATGAAGGAACACTATTACTATTTCATCATGGCTTTATCCGTATCATCCGTCCAATATCACGCTACTTTTACATACTTTCCAATCACCGTTTCCAAGAAAGTTGACATCTACTTCAATATAGCAGACGAACTTGATGCATCAATGTTACTGAAGAGAAGAAATGGGACTTCATTTGCGGAGCCTTATACGCAACGAATCGGG
The DNA here is from genome assembly GCA_030556245.1 of Falagria sp. GC000072. Taxonomy (NCBI): domain Eukaryota; kingdom Metazoa; phylum Arthropoda; class Insecta; order Coleoptera; family Staphylinidae; genus Falagria; species Falagria sp. GC000072. The sequence continues at coordinate 65,623 of JASKGN010020661.1, read as the reverse complement.
AAATCAGAATGTTAATAGGCTCTCCTGTATCAGTACAGAGTCTACCTGATTCCAAGAACGAATAAGTAAAAGAAAACTTTGATTGATGCTCAGTCATAATATATGAAAACTTTTCAGCTACAAATTTTGCAAATAGAAAAAAAAAAACTAAAATCGACAAATAATATAAACCTAGGATTTTCCAGAACTAAAATCATCCAAGTTCCAAGTTACAAATCACAAGTCATAAGTTTGACGATACGATAACTATCTAAAGTACGTCAACTTCGATTCCCAGCATTTCCTAGAATGTCAGCGTTATCAAAGCTTTCTTTCCCTTCACCTTATCCATTCGTTTTCCTTCATGTCAAAGCATTTCTGATATACAATCTTCCATCTAAACGTCTCGTAAAATATATTTTTATGTTGAAAATATTGTACATAACTTACTGGGGATTCGGTTGATGGCTCTTAGTGGTCTTAACACTCTAATCGTCCGGATAGGCGATAAGTTAATGTTCTCGACGTTTAAGCAGTACTCCAAAGCACCGGCCAACACGATGAACATATCCAGTCGATTCCACGAGTCTGCAAGGTACGACCCTTTACCCCATATTCCCATTGCAATCATTTTCACCATCATTTCCAATGTGAAAAACAGAAAGATCATGTCGTCGAATATCTATAAAAAATTATAAAATTGATTATTGAAAAAGATTTTGTAGACTGATTATAGTAATACCACTCACTTGTAATATTTGACATCGACGAGTATCACATTTTTCGTCTACGCAGGGTTGGTACATTCCCAGAGTGACGCAATTTAGCAGAATGATAATCATGGAGATGCGTTCGAACCATGTATAGTTTGAGTTAAGGAAATTATTCTTTGTAATTATGTTTATACAAAATATAGAAAACCAAAGTTTAAAAGTCATCTTTGTAAATAGTACAGATTTTTTTTTAGTCTGAGAAACTCTTGACAAATCCCGAATAGGTCCCTAGAGAGTAATAGTTTACTCAGGGTCACCCTATCGCTTGCCAATTGAAAAAAATCACATTTATACAGTGCCAATTTATCTAGTAAAAAAGAAAAGCTCTATATCTTTCAATCCAAAAAACCAACTTAAAAAACCAACTTCCAATCTCTTATTTTTTGAATTCCTCTCCTCATAAATAATTTAAACCTTTAACACATTCTTTCTTTCGTTTTTTAGACGTGAAACTATTTGGTTTTGTTTATAGGGCATCGCCATCATGTTCCTACTAGAAATAGACGAATGTCGTATAATCAATTTGTGGCGTTGGCACGAAGTAGAGCATCAAATAAACGAAAACAAATGAAAACAGAACAGGACGAGAGAAATGAAAAAAAAGGCGTCTAGAACTACAAGGACTATACAAGTCTGGAAGCAATGAGCAAGGAGGAGCAGAGAAGTGAACAACACACCGCACCATTAACTAACCCAAAAGAGTTCCACACGACAACGCTGTGGGACATAACGGGCGGTAGGAGTATAGCCCGAAATTGCCTGTCCATGGTATGCAGCAAGGTGTTTTATTACTCTACGACTGGGATGGTACGTACATTTTGTCCTAAATACAAAGTTTTACCAAGGGGAGGAAAGGTGAGCTAGGAAGATTTCCATTAAATCTTTGTCGACGTTTTTTCAACGTGTCTTCTTAACGTCTTGTCATAATATTAATGCTGTTCATTAATTAGGCCTTGTAAAGAAAAATAAACACTAGTTACGAGAGACGATGGAGCACTGTAATAATAAATTTGGAAAAATGGTGTAATTAGAAAAAGGATCAAAATGTTTTAGTTGATGGAACTTTAGAGGTGTTCAAAATTAGTACTTTTGTGACCTATTAAATTATGGAAATTCAAGTTGTATCTTCTCCCGATTTAGTAATTCTCAAATGAGCCACAAGCAATGTTATTTTAAGAGCTTCAAACTATTCCGACATTTAACAATTGGCGATTATGGTTTGCGTCATTTGCTTAGTCCTGGAAACAAACATGGTTTAGGTTGCGTACAGGACATGAACACGAATACTAATAAACCATTTGGAAACGACATTGTTTCGTACTCAGATACGTCCTGAATTATGAGGGAGACGATCGTGCAATGGAAACATTTCATAGCAGAGCAATGGTAGCCGAAATAAATAAAAATTGGGCAATTGTTTGATTTATCAGATGAACGTGCGGCATATGAAAATATCAATAATGGGCAATTCATTGTGGATTTATAGCAGAGGGTCCAACGATAGGTGCAATTGTGGTAGTGTTTACTTGCTTATTAATCACTGATGAATCGTAATAACTGCATTTTTGCTATCATAAATTGATTATTTTGTCCTATTGTATAAAAAAAAGCATCACATATTTTATGAAGATTTTTTGCACGGCGGCCACTCAGTTAGACGTCAGATGGGGATCATTAATTACATTAACAGTCTATTGAGGTTTACGCTCATTGTACGACTTTTTATTGAGCTTTTTGTTATGCTGTTATTCTCTGCGTTTATGTACACAAAAGGGTCATTGAATGTATAGGGATTTTAAATAAGAAAATACTTTCTGGATTTTTCGCATAAAAATGTTTGGTGCTTAGCAAATAAGCTAAATTATCGACCGAGATTTTTGTCAACTTCAGATCTTCTTCGGTTGTTCTGATCTTGGAGTTTGGCACGATTCCCACGACATTCCATTTTAGTAAATTAAACGCCGTCAAGCGCTGCGCCGACATGTCTTCCAAATTTGTAAGTGGTTCCCATAGTTTGGCTTTCGTCGACAAGTTTGTTACACATAGCTATATCCCCAAGTTCTAACATTTCTCACAAGTGATTTGTCAAACATCCGTTAGAGTAGTTACAGTATCAAATTGCACATTTCGTACATTTGGAATAATTTTAATTATTCAATTGCAGTGACGTATCTATAAAATTTCTGCTAAATTCTGTCAAAATTACACATTTAAAGTTTATATCTCAGCACGATTCTGTTCTTATGAAATATTGGAATCCAATGAGTAAATTTCCAATTAATGAAATGGGGGAATGTAATCATGAAACTCGATATTCGAAATACATTTGTAAAACGATCATGTGTATGCATTTAGAGATTTCCCAAACCCAAAGTAAATTTAATGATATCGTGAGAAATTAAATGCACTGTATGCGCATTTTGTTTACTTTAGCGAAGTAATTATAAACAGTGGAACAGTGAAGCATACGTATTTTGTGATTTAGGACGATCTTCTATACTTGTAATTAATCCAACATGGCAATAATTAAACTAGTCAATATTAGTTCTAGGTTGGCCACAGAGAGTGTTCGCCGATGGCGTCTTTGCTTCATCCCCATTTACAATTGAACAACAGTAACCACATCAAACTAATATTATTGTTTGAATGCTATGTTTGTCCCTCACTTCAAAAATAATATTGACAATAAATAATATATGTTCCATTAATAAATTATAATGAAAATAAAACTTTTGGGGAGTAAATATCTTAGAACGGGTATCTTTAAGATATCTCCTCCTCCAAAAATGTCTTGGAAGCTCTAACCCATCTATTTAAGAACCATTTAAGTTCCTAAGTAACTTAGAATGTAAATATTGAACTTTAAATAACTAGTTTTATAATTTATGCGAAACCACTTGGCATTTACTAATTCTGCAATTTTTCTTTCAGCAAACTTGTAGTGAACATAGCACATTAGGGAAACATGCAACAGAGGTTTATAAACATGGTAGATTAATGCTTTCAGCTTGGGTAGTGCTCGTGCCTGGAAGAACACACAATACACCTCGAACAGTAATAAAACGCACACAGTGTACAGGCATTGGAAGCATCCGCAGCTCTGCTCGTTTGCGCTAATATGTCCGTCGCGTCGGTCTCAGCGGTTCGCGGCATTGTGCGCTAAAGTTCGCTGCTGCCGAGTGCACTCCACCGTGAAAAAGGGAAAATCCCAGTCAGTAAGTTAGTCGACTTATTCCCCAAAGGAAATTTATTGGGAAACGCTTCGCAACGGTCGGAAACGCAGGCGAAATCTTATAATATCACCCAGTTCACAACCTATGCATGTAAGCTTAAACCTGTGCTAGGCGAAAACTTCGGTTGGCCAGTAAAGACATACCCGGAATGATTTAAAGTCAGCCTATTCCCAATCTCTCTATTTCCCCATCGGATGGGATTAGTTAGACAAGCACGTCTCAGCTGTGCCATAGTTCAAACCGAAAGATTATTTTCGAATTGCTCTCTTTTGTTCTGCTAACCAAATGCGTTTTGGCTAGCATTTAAATTGCTCGTTTGTTTTGTGCACAATGGTGAAAGTAATTTTTTGATGCATTTTTATTAACTAAAGTGCCAAAATTGGAAGTGTTGAAGCATTTTGGAAAATATTCTATTATAAATATCTATAAAATCCAATTTGGGTGTGCGTGGATGCGTATTATATATTTTGATAGATTGCTATTAACTGTTAAACATATTTATGAAAGAATACAGTGGAAAAAGCATACGACGAAAACAAGGAAGCAATTTCCGGAGTCGGGGAGATGAGCGTATGTTTGGTAAATTTATACGCCACCACGCCTATTTGCCCGGTTTATTCTTCATCCCATCTGTCCAGGCGATACATCATCGCTAGGGCAAATACGATGCAACAACAGTGGACAGTCGAACATAGAAACATTTGAAACATTGTGGATTGCATTTAGACTGTACCATTTCTATAGAACCAGCCTTTAGGTTCTAGTCACACGAACAATAGCTATGGAAATTCCGATTGTCAAACCACTGCATCAGGAATGTGGATACATATGTACACCTATTATACTGTGTCCTTGTTAGAGGTAAATGGATATTTCCAATTAAGTAATTAGACCTAAACCAAATTTCCTTGTTATCATCTTGGCACATGTTCAAATTTAGAATTCGAGTGTTTAAGAGGTTCCCTTTTGATCATACCCCGTTGTACTAATTTTGCAAACCCTTTGGGGATTTAATTGTAACTCCCCACCACCATCACAAATCCCACAACAACATGGAGGGCTTAGTTACTCTGCTCCAACTAATGTAAAGCCATGTCGAAAAATTGTAGACATACTGTGAAACTTGCTAGTAGCTCAAGTGTGAACCTAACACGTACAGAATGGGTGGCTATTATAACGTATGCGCACGGCAGAAATATGAGAATCACGTACTGCCATTCTAAGCAAATAACATTCATGCTGCAAAAAAAACGTGTACTTTACGACAAAATTGCCTTTTTACTTTAATTACCCAACAGGTTTATGGGTTTTATGTGTTTTGTGCTGGGTTTAAATTAATGTTGTAATTCAAGTACGAATATATTTGTTAATTTACCCTAATTCATATGTCATTAAGAGAGCAAATATTTTTAGATAATATTAAACAATGTAAATATTATTTAGCAAATTCACCAGTTAATATGTGCTGAACCGAAATACAACACTTAGTCCAATTTAGTCCATGGAACTTAGAAGGAAACATCAATGAATCCTTCATTAAAATTTACTGAGTAATTAACAACGGCGATCCTAGCGGAAACAAAATTTAAATGGCATACCAACCGCCACTGATTGACAATAGCAAATAGCCAGAATAGCAAACAAACGCAACTCCCCAGACTTTTTAACTTTTCATCATGACAAAAAAATCAGGTCAAATGGAAACCATCCAATACCCAACCCTAGCATAATTGATTCGTATCCTCGTAATCAAGACCGATGAACGTATATGGTATGTGCACGGATTCGAATACATTTTTATTGCTAATTGCGCAACCCCACTGACCGGATGTGCAACATAATGTGCACGTGATAAGTGCGCTGCAACCTGCAGGAAGAATGGTCACGAACATGAACAGCGGGATGTTCAGCACCAGGCCAATTAATATTTTATTTGATGATGTTGCTGCCGACGGCGTCGTTATAAGTACGTGTTGGTTGATGTTACCATTATGATTTTAATGACTCGTTTGGAAACGATGCGTTTTTAATGCTGGCTGCTTAAAGAAGAGACGACTCGAAATTGTCACAGCGGAGATGGCAGGAGGAAACGATAATGATAACGATAACGAAAAGGAAATGTTGGTTGTACCAATGAAACAAACTTGAGACAATTAGGAATGAACTCATTATTGTTTTCTTGATGTTGTTTGTTTCTGACTTTCAACTTAGGTTCTTCTAGACATTTTTTGTTTGTCAACGAAAATTGGAAATTTGTGATTTTGTAGAAATAATTAATATATTAAAATCTCAAATTTACAATATGCTTTTACAATGCTTTTGCTATTCCGAGAATTTGTATTTGTATTTTCATATGTTGATGGAAATAGAAATTCAATTTCCACCAGTTTTAATATCAACTAATTAAAAATCACACAAATATTTGATTCTTTATCAAGCCGTTAATGTAATATTAAAACAACATAATAAATAATTTAATTTCAAACAAACCCACATCTAGAATAATGTAATTAATAAACCAAAACAAAACTGATATATATATATATATAGTGTTTGGGTTTTGTGCGATTTCATATATGTTACACGTTATTTGAAGCACCCATCAGCATACCGAATAATCGTAATCCAACTAGTCATAGCTCAGATACAAGCTAATCGATAATTTTGAATAATTGCCAGTTGATAATTAAATTGATGCTCGAGATAGTAACTCGAACCAAGGGAATTGATTCACATACAAGGACCTTAACGAAACCATAATTGCCGTTCCAACCCTTGCAACTCTATACTATATCGCCCAGCCGCAATATTTTAATTGGAACACCAACACAACACGAGTCATAAACTTCTAGTGGCCTCCCTAGCAACGAGTACCAAATTGGTTGAATTATTGATACAATAGCATAGCTATTTAGCTAAGGCTAGGATACTTGCTAGCACCTCTTTGAATGTTTATATTATCTACTATAACACTCAGTAGTTTTCATACAGACACCCAGTGGAAACCAATATAACACAGGGCAATTTAAGTGGGACCAGCAACAATTCACAATGTACACAGGATAGTTATAGCCAAATTGTGTCCAACTCTAGGTTCACTGTGGATGTATAGAGTTTTCGTATTCCACGTGTATAACCAAGAGATGCACAAGAGTAGGCGTTTGTGCAGGTTGCTGATAAAGTGTGTTTGAACGTGTTCTGCGTGAGAGAATTTGCCCCTGTTCTAGGCAATTTTACCAAATGTGTTTGTTCTAGTCTAGGTGCAAGTTATAATGGATAGAATTATGGAATATAATAATGAAGTGTCAGTAAAATAAATTGTTCCTATGTATATGAATCTATTGTATTTTGATGTAAACCTTATTAGTAATATTATAAGCATCGCCAATTTTTTTTTGTTTATTCAAAACCCGGAAACATTCCATTTTGGGGTTCAAAATTGATCTGCGCTTGGAGCCACGCCACTGGCCCGGCGAAATTATCAATCGATTTAAAAAGTAATTACACCATACAAAGTATTTTGTTGTACAAAGTCTCTGTTGATTGCTACCCCTTAAGGCTAACCATAGCTCCAATTTAATCAGCACAATACTGCCTGTTTAAAGTTTGGCCCTTAGTAGGTGCTTCTGAGGTTCATTCTTAGATACAACCCTGCTCATTGCTATCTCATTTAATCATTTGGCTGTTATCACTAGAGCACATGAATTGTGGTAATAATGCTCAATGTAGTATAAGCAAATAGTATGTATTAAGTGAATATATAGTACAAGTTCATAAATAGAGACGTACGGAAGATTCAACATATAATTTGAGTTCCAGTCTTGTTCTTGCAGGTGGTGCAAGTTGAGTTGATGTTATTACAACACTATACAAACATTTGATATTACTTAGATTTCAGAGTATGTAACATGTTGATATTGCACAAGGTACAATCCCCAAGACAGAAAAATTGTAATAGGGCCCGCTTTATGTCTGAATGATAAATACAGCAAATTTAGAATTTTATTTTCGAAGAACTTTAAACCTTTTGCGCGCAGATAAAATCTAAATAATTCAGGACGATTTCGCGTTCAGTATGCTTCCTACCACAAGAATAAAAAATCGCATCTGCACCTTTGCATCATAATTTTATTTGCATTCCAAGGAGGAAGAAATTCTTGCTTTGCAAGTGTTTACGAGAGTAGTTCTCCTGCGGGATCGATTTAAGCCCACATGCATTGTGTTGAAACGGACGGGATCCTACTGAAGCATCTGCACATATCTCGCTTTGAAATGCTACTGATATGAAATGCACATAGAGAAGAAATATGAGAATAAAGTCTGCAATTGCATTGTTATTCTGTTGTTAGATATTCTATTACATGTAGGATGAGCTACTAATACAAACACAACCACTACACGGAGATATATTTATTACGTGGGAACAGTTTTGTAACTTGCTGAAGAAGTACCGGAACTCATGCTATTTTTCAACTCGACGCGTTCCACAATAGACGAAATCACGATAAGTAATATCACGAAATATATAACAACAAATCAGGTTGAATGTCAGCGCATGTATCTCGTGTTTTACAGGCTTATGCGTTGCTTACAAGCGCGTGAAAGCTTGAAAGGGAGCTTTTTGTCAGCTCTCGTAAAGATATGCACGATCACGACGACTGAAAAAAAACTCCCTTTAACGACAAGCGATCGCTTCGATCTTTTTGCAGACGGTTGAGTATGCGTTAATAGCGCTTTAACATACAAGAGAGATGTAAAGCTGTAAAGCTCCTGTATATGAGCTTTACCAAAAATTGATGTCAGATCTTTTTATGGTGAAATATAACAACACATGAATTACATTCATAACGATTGAATATTTATTATATTCATTATTGTAAATTATATTATCATGGTACAAATATTCTCTTGAACACAAGGCTTTGTCGGCAAAACAAACAAGAAGCTTAATGAATAACTTATTTATATATTATATCCAGGAACGCGAAACGCGGAGCAATTAATTACGCCGAGCAAATAAATTTTGTTAATTGTGCGCACATTAGAGGCACGTAATCGAATAATCAAGTTGATTAACAAACAGAAAACGAATTGGGCAAATTAAGAAAATCGAATTAGGCAATGGTCTATTCCTACTTTGATATAGTATAAGTCTGAGTTGCTTCCATGTCATTGTGTATTCTAGTGCAGCAGTTTCATTCCCTGTCAAATTCAACAATGTCCATTCGCACGTCTCTCATCTCAGCCAAGTTTCTAGTTTTGGGTTCTTGTCTTTGCATTCCTAACATCGCGAGCTTTCAATTCTACTGATAGTAGGTTTGCCTCAAAGGCAACAAGGCCAATAAAGATTTAGACTTCTAAGGACTACTTTGTCTTTTGGTTTTGAATTGAGTTGTAACTTTTCCTTTGGGTTGATTGTATTGTACATATAATTTATAAAATAAAATGGAACTCGGAAAAAAGTGTGTTTAAAAATCTTCAGAAAAAAGTTAAAGTTTCAAGTTCAAAGAAGTAATTAATTGAAATGGTCAAAGGATACTAAAAATTAGTAATCCGAGAATTGAAGTATTCAACATTGCATTAATTAAATAGTCATTTTAATTCAGGAAGTTACAGGAAGTAAGAATCTTCACCTTCATCTGGGTTTTATTCTTTTCACTTTGCGTTCTGCTGTGAATACTTGTTGCATTCTTATCTTTTAAGGGCATCGTATTCAGGAATACTGAAATTTTCAGTTCATTTACTTTAGGGAAAAGAAAGACTGAATGTTTTTAAAGTTAATTATTTGTTATTAATTTTTTTTAAGCTTTTAAATGAAGAAAATAGAAAACTGTATTATTTTTGTCTAAGAAACTACTAATTCTGAAAACAACAAAGACCCCCTAAGGTTTTTGTTTTAATTTTTGTAAAATCCCTAAATTCTAAATATAAGAAACCTTAAGACAAATGACAAAGAGAAAGCAAAAACTATCGACGAAAAAGATAAGAAATTTGCGGAAAGTGTGACAAAACGGGGAGAAGAGCGAGGAAGGATTTGCATTCATGAACTGGAACATCTTCCGCATCTTGAACAGGATTACGACTTCCGGTGAACGATTCCATTTTTCGCCAGGCGCGAACACGAACACGGAGACGCCATATAATGCTAAATACTTTGCTAGAAACGCTTAATACCGCACACTTCTTCCTATTTCTAGGCGGTATTATTCTGCCTAGTAACTTTTTTGATGAGTTATTAAAACTGCGACATTGCAAAATATTCTCAGCTCTAATTCACATGAATGCACCATATGATATCGACCAATCTAGAGAAGACCATAAATAAAAAGTTTCATATTTATTTGTCATTTTATTGAAGGAAGTTTTCCAAAAACCTTGTTCATATTTCTAGAGTTAATTAATGAAATAGGATGAATAGAGTTTATGTTTGGGTTAGAGATACACTACACTCTCTCTTGTTATCAAATAAATATTAAATACGATGCGGAATGAATTTCCGCGGCAAGCAACATCGGCTGGCAGTCCACAAGGTTTGAAACAATGGAATTCAATTTATACAAGTATACTGCGTTATCTGCTGCGAGAGATTCGTAGGTTATTTATATCTCATACATTTTATATCGCCTACAACCAACAACGTCGCGGTTTCAAGTTTGAACACGAATTGAATAGTTGGTGCATTAGTGGAGCAATTTTTGCAATGTCCTTGCTAGTTCTCTAAATTCATTATCTAATTAAATGGTACTTGTATAATCTTTGAAATTGAACTATCTTTTTCAAAACTAAACTATAACTAGAAATAAATTTGCATTACAAAGAGCTTGTCCAGACTCCAGTTGTCATTTGACAGCAATTCGTGGCTAGAATCAAATTATATAACCAGCGTGTTGTGATGTTTATCTCATCTCCCAAACAATCCCAACCGCAACATATGTCAACGTTTATCCTTTTTAGTCATTAATCCCTCCGCAATATACACCCATCTAAATGCAAATTGAATACGCGACATTCTGTATTTATCTTGTTTTAGCAATGATTTATTCTCACCTTTGACAAGGCATATCAGCATAGCATACTTTATAACACTTTACCACCTATCTATATCAAATTTCGGCAATGAAGAAAAACACACAAAGGAAGATCAATCAAGTGTTTGAAATGCCTTCAAATTGTGACAAAAGGAAGAAGAAGCATATTTGGATACATACCTGGTGTAATAACATTGTGGAAGAATGGCAACAGGAACTTTCTTATAAAAGCAATTCATGACGAAACAAGATGGAATTGAGGAAGAGGAAGAAACGCTTTACAAAGAAGTGACTTGAGCCTAAAGCTTTCCAGTTAGAAATGTAACCAGTTTGTGGGTAGGAATTTCGCGTTTTCAAATGAAAGAAACGACAAAATAAAATGCAAAGGGCATGAAACACAAAGGGATGGAACTGGAATTATACGCAATACAAGCATCCAACACAAAAATCAATTTGCTAAGTTACCATAACAATGCATGGCAATTGTAAGGTAAGAAGGAAGATCTTCAGATCTTGAGATCTTTTTGGTCAATTTGGATTATGCAAATGCACATAGATATTTTACCTTATTCAAAGCATGAACAAAAAAAGCTACAACAGAAATATTTCATTTTGCTTGAATATAGTCGGCATCTTGTTACAAAACTTTCTCTGAATGGATTTAAAGGATAATACTTAAGATTATGTAATAAAACAATTTAAAAAAAAACGAAGTACGAAGAGAAAGATAAGAAGAATAAAAATTGAACATGACCTGAGTTCAGTTCAAGTTATCCCAAACACAACGGAATAAAGGAATAACTCATTCAATCATGCAAAAAGATTCCCAATTTGATTCGCCCCATACAAATAATGTCAAAAGCAAAATCGTAAGCCACGAATAAGTCGAAATTGACAGGAATAAGAAGCATTATTGACTTCCTTGTTGCGTTGCTCTCCGGTATTGAAATGACTCCCTTCGAGTAAAATCAATATTCTATTGAGAGGTAAAGCAATGAGTATTTCAACAGAACACAACCGTGAACGATGGCGACACGACGGTACCTTATTTTAATCAGTTGGCTGAGAAATTAAGCCAACTCCAGTTAAAAACACACAGCAGAAAGTCGAATGGAATAGAATTGCTAAATGCGAATTAAATGGAAATTAGTGCAACAAGCGTGCAAACGGTCAGTTTTTAATTATTTTCATGTTCGCTTTCGGTTTTCTCATATTACAATTGCATATATGTTTCAGTTATCGCAATACGCTGAAAGCTTCAGTGTAGGGCTCACCTTACAATAACAATGGCAACGAATTTAATATTTAACTTAATTAACACGACGCTGTGTTTATATCCCCATTTGTATCCATCCCAACTTGCTAGGAATTTATTTTTGTGAATTAGATTGTTTTTTTGCAATTGTGGAATTCCAACAGAACGAACAAAATAATGAAATTGTCACTGTTGGTTATACGTTTGAATGTTAGCTATCATTAATTAAATCTTCTATTAACTCCAAAACTTGCAACAAAGCCAAAATTTTAAAATGGCGACGGTATACTTTGAATGAAGCATTGCGAAATACAATTTCAGCATTACGCCTAATCATAATAATGGAAGAAGATGTGTTACGTATCTTGCGCATTCATTGTAAATTAATGCGACAACATCCTTTACATGTTGATAATTGAAACTTGGTTAGCTTCGTGTTTGATGCGGTGCTAACCAGTTAAGTTGTATACACATGTAGGCACTAAATTTGTCCCAGCCATGCAAGCGAATCGAGTCGTGAGTCCTGGCAATGTTTCGCAGGTGTTTCGCCGCCCAGGCTTTTCCCACCTTGAACAAGACCGACTTCGCTTTTCCAACTTGTCTCCCACACTCCTAGCAAATCGTCTAATGTGTCGTGTACCTTGCTTGACTTTGGCTTTAAAATGCCATGCTTGCGACGCGGCTTTTGCTGAATCGTCGGCATGGCGCCGTCATGAATGTGAGGCTGCGCGACTTGCAGGGCGGCGGTTTGCTTTGCAGCCACCACGCCACTCCATAATGGATTATTTCGAAGATGCTCGACTACATGTGTTCAAAGTGCTTCCGCTTTTAATGAAACATGAAAGTATATCGGCTTTTCATACCTAGTAGTTTCTAGTATCTAGGAGCTTTTATATTTCCAAACACTCTTCCATTTTCTTTAAATTTTTGGATATAAATTTTATCTCTTATTTATCTTGTGCTACCACAATTGCATTTTAAATATACAAATACCTCAATCTCTTAAAAGTCAAATATTAAAAAATACCTGGGATTTTATCTCCTTAATTTTTATTCGTTGATTTCAACAATGCAAACCGAAAAAATTAACACTCAATATGAAAAATATTTTTAGCACCTCGAAAAATGAATAAATTGTTCAATTGAATTTAAAAAAATTAGATGAATAGATTGAACATGAAAATGCAAATATTTTATATATTTGTTCCGCTCAAAATAAATCGCTCATCATTTTTAAAAATGAACATTTACCTAATCAATACGAACATACAAAAGGGTAACAGTACCGGCTTGAATCGGCGTAATGTTTTAGCTTGCAAACAAAACCCACCCAAAGCAAGGCAGAGAGCAAAACGCGCCAAAAAACGTTCACGGAGAAAAAGCGTATTGTGCGGTGGAGCGGCAGCGTCGCGGAATCGAATAGCAGGAAAACTTTGTGCGTCGCACCAGCCAAAGTAATGCAGGAACTCTGTCGACACAGTCGGCATGAAACGGACCAACCGATAAATCATACATATTTCTGTGGTCTCATCGTTCAGGCGTGCTCTTGCCAACACAAAATACACACGAATCCAATAAAACGTGATAAAACGCGCAGCCATACGAATATTGAATTAGTCGAAATGGCGCGAATGGGTAGAGTTTGTTGCAAGCCAGCTAGTAACATTAATAATAAACGAATGCGAAAAGTTGCAAAACTGGTTGGTACAAAGGATACTACATCCATTCATGCATACAAATTTTGTTTTTATTTTCTTCTATCCCATAATCACAACTACATAAAAATTATTGTTTCCAACATCTTTTCTAAATTTGACAATTCTGGAAGAACTGAAGATTCTAAATCTTGATTGCACCTATTCAAGTGAATTGCAAGCAAAGTCTATATAAAATCAATAAATTGTCGAAATTAGGAATTATGTGCTCTTGAGAGTCTCGAAATAAATTCACCACTTAAGGGCTTAAAAGGCATAAATAAAGTTGTCGGCTGGCTTGCGCCGTACTGCCGCCACCACACCGTCTTTATTCACTTACTTATACGACTTGTTTCACTCCACCGAACTTACCGCAGCTTATCTTGGGCGTGAAGCAAGCCTAACCTACTAAAGCAACTCGACAACTTTCAACGGCACGACTGATGAAGGTGTTTTATTATTATAGGACTTTAGATGACCTAAACAAAACCTACGCTCTTAAGTCCAAACTCGTATTGATAAAAAAACTAGGCAGAATTAGTAACATCAACTTAATTTAAGATGACCCTGGTAAATGGGGTGTAGCAAATTTGGAGTTCCAAATTTGTTGAGCGCCATTTTTAAAGTTTATTTATTGATAGTCCCAGGATGCCAAATATCAAAAAGGATGGCCTTAAGCCAAACGAATAAATCTTCAAGAATTCTTGAAAATGATGACACTCCAAATTCTAAAACCCTAAACTAATATTCCAATTTGGCAAATCATTTTGGCCAATAAATATTATTATATATAAAACCCCTCAAGTCCATTACATTTCCTAGCTCTTCCCAATAACATTATTATTTAATAAACCTAATAATCTCTATATTTCGGAAACAAAAAGTTTGGTTTTACGAAAATCCTTGTTTGACGTGGCTGTGTCATCCTTGAAAGAAGGTCGAAACCGAAATCCAAAGCCAGATCTAAATCCGTCCCATCGGCAATCCCTGTTAGGGTCTTATCTTTTTCATTTTCATTTCGTGTCGTCGCTACCTATCCAAGTTGAACGACTTGCACAGACGGCGAAAGCTAAAGGAAACGAGGCTAGACTGTTGCGCCTGCCGGCTTGTTCTGGCGTATGTCGGTTACGCATCCTTCGGGTGCGTAACAAAGGAAGAAGCAAAATAGGAATACGGATAGGGATAGGGATCGAAAAGGAGGCTTATGGCTTGACAACGATAGTAAAACGAAATGCGGAAATATATGTGGTGACTGAGTGGTGGATGTATATGGTAGTTTAATGCAGAGGTTTCCTAAAGGGGCCATTTGGCTCTGAAGAGGTTATCAGGACTCAGGAGTCCAAGAGAAATTATAAGATGCCCAAAATTAGGGGAGGAGGGGAGAAGTATTTGGGAACCCCGGAAGAAATGCAAAAATTGATTTGTAGATGCGAGTGTTTTGCAAATTTGGCAGGTTTTTTGTAGAAGTAGAATAGAGTCTTTAAATTCTGCATGTTTAGGTACGGTCCTGGAAGGTTGTATTCCAAGTCGCGATTTTGGTTTAATATCTAGTATAAGGGTATTTTGGCAATAATGCAAGCAAACACCTTGGAAATTCATAGAATGGTTGAGTGTGCGGGTGTATTTGCTATAGAATATCATGTGAGAAGAGAAACCCGTGCTGGATGGTTGTGGCAGATAAGAAGACGCAATGTAAACATACATCACGTCGTATTTGGTTTCTAAATATGATAAATACTAAGATGCTGTGTTTAAAAAATGAAGGGAATCATTTTGGCATTATCATAAATCCAGAGTATTTATAAATTTGACATTCAAAATGGACATCAAGTGTATTATTTACATCCTTTTGGCTTGAAGAGTTTTCAGCAAGAGGTTTTCCGTTTCGCCTCCAACGCAAATATCAACACACGACCAGAGTGCTCAGTTGCAAGACAGCTATTGTGCTATTCGCGCCCTTATTATACCAATACAAACTAAACGAACACTTAATCCTCTTCAAGTCGTTTGCTCAGCTTGGGCGTTCTCGAACGTTGTAATTAAACAACGCCGAAACTCGACTCAAGAGTACAACCAAAGCGAAAAGCTCAACAGGTCAACAGGTACACAACTACAACACAAGAAAGCTCGCCTTGCGTCGGACGCCTATTAAAAAGTTTATTCCAACTTCTTGTTCATTATTTATATTTCGACATTATGTTCCTTAAACCTAACTTCGCCAACAAACTTCAAAGGAAACTTTTAATTTCGCTTGTTTTGTGAGTCTTCAAACGAATATTATTTCCTTGAGAACTCTTGTCACCTGAATAGAGGCATTATCGATATGAAAAATGAGATGACGTAAAACAAACAATGCAAGCGACATTTTCTCGCCTGCAATGTGAAATGGAAATCAGGAAAAATGCGAAGAACAGACTTTGGCATTGCTTTCGCATTATGCCGCACGCGACTTTATTTTCCTCTTTCTTTTACCATTTCCAAGATTGCTGGCCTGACGACCTGATTGTTATTCGAAATGAATTTCTTTCCAAGTGCGCACCTTCCACCTCATCACTTCGTCATTGTGCAATGTGGTGTGAACGTAAAAAATGCGAAATGAAATTTCATTTTCAATAAGATCGTCGGTGCGCTTTACGTCTAGACTACGTTTGGTCTAATAAACGTGATGAAGAAAAAAGGAAAAATCTGCAGAATTGAAAAAAAGGGAAATGTACTCGAATGGTTTCATAAAGAGGAGTTGTTATTCTTTTGTCTTTTGGTTATGTACTCCAACCGAAAGCGTCATGACGCGCCGCCATTTTGACATTCGTAATGTACAAATTTATCTTCTGGCTCACTTAGATACGATTCTGTTGCAGATACTGTTTTGTTAAACATATCCGTTCTACTTGCTTCATGTTTCCGTCATATATTCTACTTCTAAAGTGTATCTTGATATCTCTATCTGGGTATTTCGCTACTTTTCGTGCTACTTTAATGAATGAGTTAATGTTACGAGTTAGTATCATGCAAAACGCAAATTTATAAACATCATAAAATATTATATTCTGTTAGTAATAAGCACTGCTACTCAGATACTATGAAATTAAAATTAAACACGTGTATGTATTCAATTTGTTAGTAATTTTAACGATGTAATTACTAATTAAACTTAGACGCAATCAAACGTAAAACATAATTTCATTAATATCGATTGGTCCCAGCCAAATTTAAACATATATGCAGCATATGTCGCTTGTCATGACCCGCAGAACATCATCAGATGAAATATGCATTACATATTAAAGTCGCGAGAATGTGATTAGCGAATATGACAAAGTTTGACTATTACTGAAGCCCTCCCAAAATTTTCGTCATAATAATGCGATAATAAACATCGATAAGCCTCTCGCAGTGGCATCATTCGGTGGTGGTAGTCGGTCGGGGAGAGCAAATTAAACAAAAGAGCATATTCGCATATTCACGAGGGCCCATTATTGCTGCATTAATTTTAATTAGCCAGCTCCGCGCGGCTTTTATTTGACGCGGCCGTTCCGAATTACGATACGCCTCGCTATGTCCAGCTTTGCCTTCTTTGTGGGAATTGTTAACGTGATTTTAATTTAGGTTTTATTGAATGTACAATGAGATGCAAATGTTTGCGGCTTATTATTCGCCGTTTATTAACAATGCTGGCTTTTTGTTTAATTCATATGTTTAACGAGAGGATTTTTCTTGCATTTCCTCTGCTTTTTCCTTTTTTGTTTGGAAAATCTAACATCTTGATTCTTGACTTAAACAATCAAATTTTCCTGAGATACCAAACAAATTGGTATCAAAAATAGTAGAGCATACATAAAATACGCTAAAGAATCCTATAAATAAAAGAACGCAGCAATAATTCACATGCTGACATCATTTTTCATATTTTCCACGCGCCAATTTCTACAAGAGTCGCGCAGCAGAGATTTCCATGCCTACTGCGTGCCCAGTCGGATATAATAAGTTTATCTTCCGTTTTTCTTATTCTAGGATTTTTTCTTCGTCGTTCAATTTGGTTGGCTAGCTTTCTTCGCAGTGTAGTTTTTTGCCGTCCAAGACAATAGTGTTCGCCTTGGTTCTGCTAAGACATGATCGATGCCGCCTAGCATCTCTGTAGGGAAACATTTAGGATCTGATTGATGGTGCGCTAAGAGTTCACTAAACAAAGCATCTTTTCCCAAAAACTCCGACCCCGAAGATTTACTTTCCGTCATATGTGGTGAACCTACTAATCAGATATCTAACATACGCGACTGAGATTTCTCCAACTGAAAACCCGACAAATTACGAGCAGATCCGAACTACAAATTTTAAAAGCGATTAGGTACGATGAAACCCGACAATATATTTTGTAACTTAATTTTTAAAAACTAATAATAGAAAGAAAAAAGTGAAATGAAAAAATAAATAAAAAGCTGCATAACTTCAACGAGCATTTATATTCCAGAATAAGCAAACAAGAAAATTTCGGGTTGAATTCCCAAATGAATAAAAGCCTTGCATGCTA
This sequence comes from Falagria sp. GC000072, assembly GCA_030556245.1. Taxonomy (NCBI): domain Eukaryota; kingdom Metazoa; phylum Arthropoda; class Insecta; order Coleoptera; family Staphylinidae; genus Falagria; species Falagria sp. GC000072. The sequence continues at coordinate 47,133 of JASKGN010020661.1, read as the reverse complement.
CAACTAGTTTGGAAACCTTTTGTCGATGGCAAAGCAAGTCTTCGCATATTTTGTTGTTTTATGCAACAGCGCATAAATAAAGCGGCAAAAAAGATGTAAATCCAGGAGAACAATATGTTTATTAATTTATTTAATGCAAAATTTATTGCCCTCAATATCCTCCCCATAGGACTACACTAATTCGCATGTTAAAAACGAGCTGCATGCATAATTCATTGGGAAAACTTGCATACGCTGTTCTAATTGAAGTTGAATGTCGAATATATTTATGGTCGTGAACACATTGGAAAAGGCCAGTTGAATATTGCAATAAATTAGCAAATTTGTTAAGCCTCAACGATAACGCTTACATTGCAAGCGGCATGCAGTGTGTTCAGTTCAGTGCATATTTAGACAATTTGCACAATATTAATGTAAATATACCCTGGGCAATAGTTTAATATGTAGTATTGTTTGTTTACTAGAAAGTTTGCTTTCTATTATAGCTTTAATGTAGCTACTTAATGTTTACTTCCATGATTTCATTACGCCTAAAAGTGTTTTATGTTTAGTACACTAACCACAGGACTAGTTTGGCTAAAGACTACTGATGTTTTAGAGGGAGCCACTTGCCTACTGAAATTTCTAAATTTTTAGATTGCCCAATTTAATTTAAATTGCCTTTCCACGTAATTAACCTATACAAATGCACAAGCAAACGTACACGTATATAAGAAATAAGAATAGGATTGCTAGCTCACTTCTATGCCTTTCATGAACAAAACGTATCGCTGATTGTCTTTAAATAGTCCTTGTTTTTGCAAGTCGCGTGTATAGCTGTCCCGTATTGTTCCCGCGTCTACATTACACCCTAACTGTCTTCAATAATAATGAACGATTCAAGCCGTTCCCGTTCCCATTCGTTCCGACTTGAATAGACCGACAGAACGCTAACGAATGTTTTCCTTTCTGGTATTCTTCGTGCGTTCCACTCCTCCAGAAACCACCGCAAGTTTTGATGATAATTATTTTTAAGGCAAATAGCTTGCACGATTCTACTGCGCCTTAAGTCATTCATGATTTCCACAACGGGACGAACGTGATGGCGTTTATACTACAATATAAAAATACCTCTGTGATAATTTATTGTCTATTTACTTTCGATCAGTGCGGTGATGGTCAGTCTCATTGTTTGTTTTGTTTGCTCATTGTTTACGGCTGTACGTGGCATGCATGTAATGCCCTTGCTCTAGCTTCTGTTTGGGTTAGGCTTTTCCGCTAGAAATCTACTGGAAAATAGTTTTTTCTAGTTTGCAACGCTATTAACAGACGCGATTAACAAATTTTACTACTGGTACCGATTGACTCGCGTTCGAGTTTACAATAACATTGATGAGTTGCACGTTTTCTATTGCGACATAATTTACATCAACCGAAAAAGAATTTTGAAAAGCAATAAATTTCAAGGTTCGCATAATTTTCGATTGTTCCGAGTTTGTTACTAACGCAACCAAACAGAAACTGGTTGCGTGATATTGCAGCATTATCTAAAATTATAAACATAATAAAATAGAAAGAATACAGACAACCCTTTCTGAAAAGCTCTCGAAATGAAACCTACGAATTGTCGATGCCGCCTGAAGGAACAAAAAGAAACACTCGCACAACCAACACACCGCGTTGTCGTCGGCGTAGACAAAAGAGTAAAGAGATAAATATTGTCGTCAAGTCGGGCGCAGAGAAGCTTTACACTGAGCCATGAAAGAATTAAAGCCTTGTAAAAGGAGTGAAAGCAAGGAAATTTATGTGCGACATGAAATCGTTTTCTTCCAGACGTTTGCAAAGAGTGGAGGAGGGTGGAAAATGCTTGAAGGGCTACTTTTGCTTAAATAATGACATTGGATGAGGGATGGCAAGATGCGGGAGACCTACTGACGAGGTAACGAGATACGCCAATTATTACTGCTCGTTGGGGGTCGGTTATTCAAAAGGTTGAGTTGGAGGAAATACAACTGATAAAAATTGAGGTTGGAAGAGCAAAATTGTTTGATTGGAACAAAAGAAGTTTGCAGCGGAAGAAGAATAATAATAAACATCAACAGAAAGTTGCTTTGAGGAAAATACTTCCTGGAATAATTAAAGGCAACATATTTTCTGTTTCAGTGTATTTCTCTTTGAGTTTCTAGCAGGTTGCTGGGAACTAATATACTCGTAATTGATTCATTTCGGCTTAAATTCTATTTCTCTGTATTCAACAACTAGTCTAGTTTTCTTTTTCGACTGAATGCATGAACTTGACCCAGTCGCCGCCCTATCTACAAACACTTGTTGGAACTAATTACAACGCCAAATCCAGGCGTAATTTCCGTGTTCGAAAATGTCACGAGATATGCGCGAATACAAGGCGCAAATTTGTTTTGGCGCCTATGCCAAAGATTAACTTCCTTTCGTTGCATATCCCTATCAAATTTTTAATTGAAACTTGATTGAAATTTCATCTGAGTCGTGACTTATTATTAGTTCATATCCGTAATTTGACGTGCATCCGGTTGCTATTGGATTTTCTGTTTTTTGTACTAATGTACCAATTTTACGGGATGGCGAGTATTAAAAAACTGATGATGTAGGTTAATTGCCTTTTTGATTTGATATTTCTTGTGTTCCATTTCAATGTTGAAAAGTTTTTTTTTGATTGATGGTACCCAATCTTCAGGTATACCTGCACAAGCAATAAACCGGGTTAATAAATAACTTTTGTTGTTTAAAGAAAGTTAAATAATTAATTTGTTAAAATAGTTTCCGTGAAAGCTCCTTAACTTTTGATTTATTACCTATGCAATTCTGTCATACCCTATTAAAATTTAGAAAACAATTTAGAATTATTTACAAACAATTTAAAATAGTATTTAAAGAATATTTCTAAAACAATTAAGAACTAGTAGGTTTCTCACAAACAAAACGGATTTTTGGCAGCATATGAAAATGAGAAAAGCGCACCCGTGTACGACCCAATTTCCAGATGTGTATAATAATTAATTGCGTACTTCCAACATTTCCACTTTCCAAGTGCGAGTTTCCGGCGAGTGTGTCAAGTTCATGGCGGCGACGCGGGTTTCGCTGTTTGTAAACTATGAAACTATGAGGAAATATCCTTTTAGTATTACCAAAACATGATTTAAGCCATATAGATGTATATATAATGCCATAAACCTACTTACTACTTACAAACTATATTCGCAAATGAAATTTTAATTTTTAATTAATGTTGTCGACTTCCTTTGAAAACTTGAACTTATTAAATTAGTAAAATAATGATAATCCCGAGAAAGACGGATCTACTCATTACTCAACTTCAATTAATTTGCGAAGAATGAATCCTCAACTTCTCACATTTTTATCAGAAGTCTTTGACTTTGCAGCGCTCATCAGTTTTTAATTTTTTCAGATACTGCACGTTCGCTATGCGCATGGCGCAACGCGCTGATTAATCTCAGCTTTTCATCGCTGACCCAGATTTCCATCCTCTTATCAGCATCAAAAGGCTATGATACAATGAGAGAGTGGCCGGCGTAGTCGCGAAAATGGAACACGACAGATATCGGCGGTGGAAGTAGAAGAGGATGCGAATCCAGAAGAGATTCGGCAAAAGGAGCGCCTGAATGGCGATAGCTTTCGCATTGTGGGTGCCAACAATAAGCACACTATTCGAACGAACGTGAACAAACCATTGACATTGAACTGGATTTGATAGCAAAGTATGCTCGATGTAAGATCATAATCGTAAGCATTGCTCAATTTCTCCAGGAATTAAAAATAAAAATACTGGAAGCCTTCCATAAAATTTTGAAAAAAGTTGATTACATTGGGGAAATAAATAATATCATAAAAATGCATACACATAAAAGTAGTCGGCAGCCAAGTGAAAATGCAGAAAAACAAACGCATATATTTGCATGGAACTGAAACTGAAAGCAAAGATGATATTCCAATATTGCTCAGTCATCTGCGAAAACATACAAAGTCGTAAAGTCACAAATGCAAAGAGCACAAAGAGCAACTTTATAACGACATAAAGTATTCATCGATTCGAAGGTTTCCACAGATTGACAAGAACAAAATAGTTTTTCCTCGAACTTGAAAGTAAACAGCAAGCTTTCAATGTCACCCAACTAAATCCTCGGCTAAATTCAATTACAAAATTTGAAATTTAAAAATAATAACAATTTAAGTGATTAGTAGACAACTCGGTTCCGCATAAATTTGAAAAATTTTCCTCAGTTGGCAAACTGGAAACTTTGGCATCACATCACTTAGTTTCATATTCATTTATGCAGAGAAAACATTGCTTTAAAATATGTTCGGCATATTCGTGCGAGGTGTTAGAAACGCAACGAAACGAAGGAATGGAATGAGAGAGCTTTTAAAACTTTCGGAAGGATTATACATGGCTCATGTGTAGCCGCACATGACGATAAAAAAATAACGGGCGTACTTGTACTTGCATGCAGAGTATATTTACATTCTTTTCGAAGGGAGCAAGATTGCCCGGACTTTATTAAATTCCACGCGAGATACGATGCGCAACGTTCATGTCGTTTCAGGCATTGTTCTGTTCTGCGACATCGGCCAGCATTAGTTATTCCCATATTCTGTCTAGGCACCGTATTGTCTTTCAAAACAACGTAATGCCCGTTATTATAGCTGCTCTCCTGCCAGTCGCCTTATTAAGTTAAACGCTTAAATTCAAATAAGCTAGCATCCTGCAGTTAAAAGTTGAAATCGAAAAGTTTGCAACGCGACGTGCACAATCAAGTTGACAAACTACATTTGCCTATCTGAGGAAAAGTGTTGCAACGAAGTTGATGCAATGAGTTTCAGTTTAAGAGTTTTTATCGCTTTTGAAGGCTCAATCACTGACTGCACTTGTATAAATACCTTCAAGGGATTCCCATAAAGTTTTTGCTACGAAAGAACGTCAAGCTTGTCACTTGTTTAATTTGGTTTTGGTTTAATCTATGATTATGCAGATTTAATATTTTGTTATTGAATTATTTCATTGCTTTTAAAAATTTTTAACGCCATCTTTGTCGCCAAGTTTTGTTACCAACGCCATCTATGTTTTGTAAATATGCTAACAGAATTAAATTAATAAAAAAAAAACTTATAAAAGAGAATAGACCATTAATCAGATTTCAATATGATTATTGATTTTATTTTCCAGGTGTAAAAGGGTTAACTATTCGAAATATAAAAAGCCATGGGGTGAATAATGATAAAAGTAACATTAAATTTACATCGTAAATGCTAACTCAAATATGCAATTTTAGAGAATACGAGTTTATTACTAGCAGCTTTGTAACCTCGGAAAAGTTTCATTTTCATTTCTGTTTGAGCACTGCACTGGCAAAATGAGCATGTGAAAATTACAAAATTCCACGTGAAAAGAACGATAATGAAAATTATAATGAAACGCCCGAAGAATTTATGCGAGAATGCTTGCACTATTTTGCCACCTTCGTGATTCACATGAATCTCTAGCCCTCCAACAAAAATGCCTTGATTTTATGAATCGTCCTTAACGAGATTTCAGTTATTTATTTATTTTATTGCAAAATTCGTATTCTTTGCAAAATTCTAACCAACTTTTAAAATCTTTCTAGATCTTTAAAAAAATAAGACCAAAACGGCAATCAAATTGGTTTAGTATTAAAAGTATGCCTAAAATTACGAAACCATAAGCTAGGGTGTTCAAAATCCAATTGGCCAATCAACAATTGACAGAACACTTAATTCTGATCCCATGATTTTCTATAAATTAACTTTCCCTTAACATCTTCAATCAAAAATTAATGTATCGATTTCATTGACATTTGATGACATTGATGTTAGCAGCAATATTAATCCTGGTTTATTGAGGTGGCTAATCTATACCAGAATAAGCTTTCCGCAAATTAATGATCACATTCAGTGGACACATGCGTGGCACGCTTTTTGCCATCAGAAGTCCAAAATGTTCAGTGAAGCGCACCAACGTTTGACTTCATATTCCGATACTACTACCCTTCCCTCTATGGAGACCTCACTGTTTATGTTGCAAATGTAGCAGAAAAAACATGTTCACCCTTTACCATTCCCAAAGCTAATTGTAATTCTGGAACGCTTAAAATGACACCACATCAGGAAAGTACAACATGGATAGGGATGTTAAAAAGTTTATATTTATGTCTTTAATTTGCACCAAAAGCCCGAAACATTTCATCGATACCTTCGTCAAAATAAGAAGCGTAAGAGGTCTAGATAGAAACAAAAGCTGGATTTACTTGTAACCATTAGGCGCAGGCAGGCTCAACACCCTGAATCTGATGTGTGTAAAAGTAGGAAACATAAAGCAAAGCAGGTTAGCAGGAGCAAGAGCAGCGGAGTCTGCGGCTTCCAGAATCAGCAGGTCGTCGGCGGTAGCCGCGTTCACCGCTGCGTCGAGAGATCGGGTATGAGGCAATGAAGGCAGCACCGGCAGCCCGTCTGCCACAGCCTCCGACAAGCGGCTCGCCGTCAACGGCGCGGAGGGGTAACTTTATTGATCATTTACCTGCGCCGTGCCCTATATTAAACATACATGCATGGACAAGAAAGTATACAAAATTAAACCTGGAGCCTAGTGTATATATTTAACGGGGGCCGACAGCCGTACGCAGTCGCTTCACTTCATGCCTCTCAAAATTTGCAATTTTTCTTTCTTTCAATAAATAAATATAATTCTTTAATAAATTGCAGGATATAATTTTGAAAAACTTAGTACAATTTGGGTAAATTTTGCAAGAAATTGAAAGTAACACCCAAATGTTCATTTAAATATTTAATGGACCAATTCGACAATCGGATTCTAACTAGGCACGATATACACCTGAATAACACTGTCCAGTAAAGCCACTACTTAGATATGCTTTCCAATCATCTAACATCGCCAAATCCAACCAACTGCCCGCAATGCCCAATCGCTTTGATTATATTGTCAATCAATCACAATCAATTTCCCGTCGTGTTCGCCGTTCGTTACTTTATTTTCATCAATTATTAGTGCTTCTAGGTTTTCTTGTTGACTGCTACGTAAGTTCAAAAGCTTGAGGAAAGAAAAGCAATGTTGGAATGCCATTCAAACGATTGACATTCAAAGAAAAATGGGCTTGTTTATAGGTAAATATTGAAATCTCAAGTCAAGTACTTGACCTCATTTTTCAAAACTACGAAAATAACAATAAGAAAATGATCGATGTAGAAAAAATGTTTTTCTCAATGTAATTAAATCAAAATGAGTTTTAAATGTGTGCTAAAACATTAGAGAAAATAAGGTTTGATTATGAGAAGAGACTAGGGGATGTATAAGACTCGCTTAATAGCATTAATTAAAAACGCCATTAAGTCAAACAATAGAACAAAACAAATGTAATTAAAAAGAGGAATACATCAAACGCTATACGACATTATCCACACCAATAAATTCATTGCAACTACACCAAACAAACGCAAGACGCCACCACACTATATACCTATTAGCTAGCTAGATCTTGTTTTAATGTTATGTGGATAATTCAATAAATGTATAAGCAGACACCATTACGACTTTAACAGCAAGTACGAACGTCACAAGACGTCAATGTCTATGTTCACTACGAGCGCATTAACGATAACGTTAAGAATCAATATTTGGTGCTATTCTGGTGTTTATTGCTTAACTTTACGACTCCCATCGGCTTCTTTTCTTCATGTCCATCTCTACATATCTCTGCCAAACGCTGGTCTGTTTCATATCTTCCATTTTATTCGCATTCTGGGTCATGTAACAAGGAGAGATCAGTATAAAAAGCCAGCGGAGAAATAATCTACTCCAAACCACAGCGTCACAAAAACCAAACCTGAAGAACTCATAAGAAATGTGAAGAGCACAAATGGAAAATTTAAATTATATACATATGCGGATAGAACAGACACTTGTGTGTGCAGAATTTTATATAGTAATCAAATACGCTCATGCGGCGCAATTTTACGATCGTTTTGGCAATTTTGCGAGGTATACTCGGCGCCGCGATGCTGCCTCACTTGTAGATATATTTTGCGTTAATGGAGACAGCCATCATCTTCTCCAATGCAGCACGTCTGACGTTTCAAGCAAGAACAAAAACAATTGATTTCATGCAAATGCATTTCAAATCGTTATTGCTTTTCTAAATGTCAAAATTGTCTTTTGATTGTTTCCAAAAATAGCAAATAATTTTTGTTAAAATGCTTGGTTGGTTCTAGTGTTCTTGACCTAAAATTTTCAGGTCATAGACGATTTTCAGTTTCATTAGATCACTGTACATACAAAAGTTTGGTGTATACTAAACACGTCGATTGGAAATAACACTCTCTGCAATTCAATTAGCCGAATCTCGCATTTGATTAAACAAGTTAAAAACGAAATCGGAAAAGACACAAAACACACGCAAACATTGATGTTTTCCATGCTTCAGATTTCACTTTCTTAGACAACGAATGCATTGCGTTATTTGTCATTGCTTGTGTTTACCTGCTGCTAGCGATCAATCACACATCAAACAATCCCGAAACCTATTTATTTTCTGCTCTTTTTGTGATGACCCATATTCGATGATCATCTGGCAGGAAATAAACGCTATACTTGTTGCGTCCCTCTAGCAACGTGAATTTTCAGTTGGGAAAAACTGAAGCGAACAATAAATCAAAAGCTCCTCCATGTTGCTGTTCAAACTTGCACTTGTTTTTGTGTTATTGTATGATACATCTCCAGAGATGATTTTATATATTTCATACATAAAATATCCTAAGGTTTTCTGAGGGTAAAACTAAAACACATTTGATCAATTGTCGACTCGGAATGGAGAAACTTATATAGAGGAACGAAAAGGACCCTACAAGTTCCGAAATTCATTAAATGTGTTACGGTCCGATGGAGTTGAGGCTCAGACGTGTTTTGACGTGTTTCGTATACTACGTACGCATATAGCACAGACCAACAAGAGTAATCGACGAAAATTCACGGAAAGTGCCTTCAATCCACCACGATTCACATTGGACAGAGTATGCGTTTGTGGAACTCACTTGTACGACTAAAGCTGGAGGTGTTTGAAGTTTGGCTCTCAATCGCAAGCTTTAACAAGATGGACAGGACCCTTTCATACTGGATGCAACTTGTAATACCTTTAGGCTAGAGGAGAATGAGGTCGAAACATTTCCAGAAGAAAAATTACTAACACGGAATGCAATTCTGAAGTAGACGACTTATCCTTGAAAGTTCACAGAAATGATAAAAACTTTACATTAAATAAATCCAAAGAAAGAACTCTTAGAATTTGCAGCTGTCTATATGAATTTGTTGCGAAAATAATTAATAAACAAATTCCTTGGAAACCCCAGATTCGGTTGTGCGTTGTAAATAGCACCTCCTTTGCAATTTGAGTCAGAGTTACAACTTCAGTTTCAGTTTCCTGGAACAGGAACAAGCAGACATCCATGTTCACGTCCACATTGGAGTCGCATGTTGGAGTGCCCGACCGAAATGAAATATTTAACACGTTCGAAGCACCAGTTGCGGTCTGCCTTACTCTTTACCTCTTACCACCCCTCAATGTACAAGCTATACATTATATGTACATACGAATGGGAACACGTAGCCATGCACTCATTCTAGCCTATAGCCCAATTCCAGGTTGTACTCAGCATACCTCGCCAACATCTTTTTTGCCTGGAGAAAAGGCAGATGAACACTACGGGACGTTTGCAGGAATTCTTATTCTTCGTTGAGGCAGTACTTGGCAAGTTGTTAAAACACATTGAATGTGTATGAAGCATGCCCCACGCAACAACCGTGTGCAAATGTAATATGTAGCGCGAAAGTGCACACTTGGATAGACGGAGGAGCAAATTCTGAAATGTATGAGTTTCGATGGGGCTCTGGAGGACGACTGGAATACCGAACGCTCTGAGCAAAGCAAGAGCAACACAAGTAAAACACTGAATGTTAGACGACGTGATGCGAAACGGAAGTAAATAAACAAGGTCAAACTCAGTTTTCCTTCGGTGGAAAAATAAGTATGAGTAGTATGACTTAACTTAGAGAATTCTTACTTGTTAATAGATAGCGGAATGGAAAATGAATGTCTCGAATGGGGCTAAGTACACATAGATACATACTGTGTATATATTTGTTTCCTTTAGGTGGGTTTTTACTAGGTCGGTTGGATACACGACGGTCGTTTACTCTCAACGAGTTTCTTCAAGGGTCGAACGCGAATTTTCATTTCATGCGAAAATTTGTATGTGCATATGTAGGGTTAGCCTAAAACTTGTAAAAGTTGGGAAGCATTTGCAATGTAAATAACGTTTATTTCCTTCTTTCCGGTTTCTTTATTTCAGGACTTTTAGTGTTGAACAATTCGGGCGTGGTGTTATTGAATTTCGATAAAATCAATATCAATTCACAAATCTCAGGAATGAGTACTAAATGTTTTGGCAATGTAAATGTTTAATTTGGATTTTTATGAAGTTATGCAAATTAAGCGAATGTTTGTTTTGAAAGTAATTTGGAGCATTTTAAATTTGTGTTTACATTTCATATGTTGGATATTGTGTAGTAGTGCATAATATCATTTAATACCAGTTGGTAAAATAGTGGAAGTACTCAAATGTTAGTTTTCCAACAAAAATAGCAATACTAATAAATTTCAGTCCTAGTTCACGAAATAAATTGTAATAAATTTCTGTTAGATTAATACATTTTATGAATTGCATAAGTATAGCAGGACCATAACAATCACGCTGGCAATCTGAAATAATGATAAATCGATTTGTGCCATTTATACCAATGGTTAAACCATTACATTACAACAACCTAGTCGTAAACGTTTGGGTACATTAAACATCGTCGTCGTGGTATAAATTCGTATAAATAAAATCTAATTGAACAAAATGTACATATACATAGACTAGTTTACTTAAAGTTTAGTTGGTTGCATAGAATGGATGGACTGTAAGTGTAGTTAAGGTTTTCCGGTTTTCTCTGGATACATAGCAATTTTCAAATGAAATGCATTTTTATATTTTCTTTTCTACCGAGAACACAGCGTGCAACGCTGTGGAAAAATACACGCTAAGAGCAATTGCAGTTGAATAACCTTACAGCCGCAAAAAAAAAAAAACTGTTGCAAAAACAACATGGCGGAAAAAATACAAAAAAAACTTTATCTAACTGAATTGTATTTCTTTTTCTTTTTGGTTTTATATGTCAATGAAGTTATTTAATTTCCTCGAGTTAAGATTAAAAATTATTTATAATGTGAGTAGAATAAATTATACATTTAATCACATAATGGGAAAACTTTTGAGAAATAAAATATAAATTATGTTTTAATCCCATGTTGTATTTGTTCAACAATTCGCTGAAGCCATTAGTCATTTGCATAACATCGCAAATCCCGATGGTAAGTCGGATGCATTGTGTCCCGTAAGCAGCCACGTATAATAATCTGCAAGTGAGGACTTAACAATGCAAAATGTGAATTGCAAATTGAAACGAAAGCGGTTACACTGAACGAACTGTTGAATTCGCTCAGTCAGACTTTGCGAATTCCACAATTCGCATCACGTATCGACGAAGGAATATAATACGCGTTTCGATTTCAAATAAAACAAATCAATGCTGCATAGACATTTCTCTTATCAATTATAATTTATAACTATGAATATTTTACATCTTTTAAATGTGTTGATGTTAATATTAATGTTCGTATATAAACAATGATATAATCTAGAATCATTAAGTTTAATTGGGAATGTATATGTCTAGATAAGGTAATACAGAAATTCCCATCTTATTAATGTCAACTTAACTCCCAGCACGTAAACCACAGGGTCTAGGTTTAGTATGGGTCCATAGCCCGCCTCTGTTATTCAACAAGTGAGTTTCACATTCGCATGCAGGGCCATAGCACAAGGAAGGCGAGGTACGTGAGAAAGTCCTGACATTGCCCGAATATTCTTCATCCTTAGCTAGTTTGGTTTGCCATGAACATGAACCAACCAGACTAGTGCGAATTTTCATTTTCTCAACGTACGCATGGAAAAGCTTATTAAATTTATGAGTGAATGGAGGAAAGTTGAAAATTCTCTTCCCACCTTGATTCTATAGCAAAGACTGAATATTTGTGAATTGCACTAGTTAAGGAACTTAATATCCGAATATTTACCAACAGTAGCTGGCATGATAATTGAAAAAGTTTGGTGTGATAAACCATGGCCAGAACTGACACGTTGGTGAAATAAGGAGGCAACGAAGCAGAAGATGAGAATTATTGCTTGTGTAGCTGTATACTATACATAGAATGGGAGAATGACGAAGGACCAAGATGCTGGATTATTTTGTAGGACAGTGGGCACAAAATAGGTTACACTAGTCAAGAAACATATTCAATAGGGCACAATTTATGGATGTCACAATGAGTAGAATATTCTGGATTGTGAAATATGTTGTTGAAAGGATAAGCAAGATATGGAAAGGAAACTCATTCCAGCCAAAAAAAGAGAATAGACCCGACAGATTAAAAGAAGAGAAATAAGTGTCTTGAAATTATCCTTGAGTGTCTATTTAAGCTCAAAAACGAAGGGAATAAAGTACAAAAACGATCAATAGTTCATCAATAAATGAATAGAGCTATTAAGAGACTCGAGTCGTGCATATTTAAGCAAAATCAACATTGCGATGTAATTGTCATCATTGTAGAAGTTTCTCTAAACATGTACCATGTATAACTTTTGCAATGTAAGCAGGACATCATATAAATTGAACTTGACTGTATATTCTTTGTATCATCAAATTCTGCATCATCTGACACAAAACAAGATGGCGGATCAAAACTGTAACAACCAGAAACTAATAAATTCACTGCACTTAAAATAAATAAAAAAATCAAGAAATTATCCTAGCATCACTTTCGAGTAACATGAATCGAAAATTAGCAAAGCAATTAAAGCACATTTCCGAACTATGCGACTATTTCCCCCCTAGACAAGATGCGACTATTTCCCCCCTAGACAAGAAGCATATGCAAACATAACATAATCTTTCTCCTGCCTTGTCCTCTTTACAATCTTGCTAAGCGAACGACATATTCGATAACATCCCTTGTCTTTGTCACCCTCTTCTGTCATAATCTTCAGCAGAGTATCGAGCAGTCTGTTGCCCGCCCGGCAAACACCGCCGACGGCTTATGGGGATAATTAAGGTATATATGAGAATTAGGAGTCGGCTGCGGTTTTGTGGGTTGAACAAGATATGAGGCACTACCATGCAAAAGCATTGACATTGCCATATAGATATATGGACTACTCCCAACAAATGAAAGGGATAACTGACACAAACATAGGGAATGAGAATGAATTTCTTCTCTCTATGTGTTCAAATAGATAACATCCACACATGCTTGCGTTTTGGCTACTGTGACCTAAATAAATTCACTGGACACTACGACTAATTAAAGGAACAAATTAAGAAGAATAATTAATGATGGGATCAGGTGAATTGGATTTGCTTCAATTTCTTCTAAACGTAAGAAAGGAAAATGTAACACACGAAAATGTTGTTTGTTTTAGGTTAATTATTGTAATTAGTGAAGTGCTTATTTTGGGATTCAGATAATTGAAATTATATCGAATTATTACCTAGTTCAGCGTTTTCTGTTTGTATAATGAATTTAATTCTAGTTGATATATACTTCTACTTTCAATCACATTTCCTTCTAACTTGCGAAACCATTATTTATGTTTTATCTATTTTTATCCGATTTTTATTTATATTCATTCAAGTATACGGATTTCATTCAATGTATGTAATGAAAAAAAACAGTGCCGGCTTTAGAATCTTAATATCAAAAGATGCAGAATTTAATAATCTTTAAATTGATGTATGACTCAGAAAAATACATTGAAGATTTTTTAAGTTATGAATAAAAACAATGCGAGAGTCATAGCGTTGGGCCGGAAGCTATTCATAAACTCAACACGTTCAGCATCCTCAACAACAAAAAATCCTAAATATCTAAATTATTAAAAGAAATTATTTAAAAAATGTTGATTTACATTCTTTTGCAAACCATAAATAAATCACTCAACTCAAACTCAGTAGAATCAACTACCCAACATAAATCAATCATAACCCCTGAATCAAACTTACAACAAACGATAATGGGACTCATTCGTCCATTATTCTAGAACTATAGGCCATAGCCGTAGACTATTTACGTCGACCTGTTTCACTTCTTCAACTTGGATGGTTGGTGGACGGCTGGAAGAGCTCAGCAAGCAGCTCTTATTAAATCCTGTACCTACGCGGTCGATCCAGCTAAATTTGGCTAACAATTTCAATATCTGCTCGCGCGCCAACCAGCCAAATTGATCGGCCTTGGAATTCAGCACATGAACAGAACAGACGCGACGTAGATAAACCCGAACAAATGAATGCAAACGTGAAATTCGACGCGAGCAATATTAATGGATTAACTGAAGGTTCTGTTCGCTCGTCTCTCTGCAACAAAAGCAGAAAACAGGTGGAACGGATGAATTGAATCCGAGAAGAACCTAGAAAGATTCCAGATCTAGACTGAAACATTCGGTAATGGAATATCCATTCTTCATTGTTTGTGAGTTTCAGTTTTGGAGAGAGCTAGCTAGTTGCATTTGTTGTTTGTTTGATTGTTAATTCGTACATGCACTCAAGCGTTCGTTGTGCGAAAACCTAGTGAGAAATGAAAAATTGCTTGTTTGTTTCAGTATCTGCAGTAAGGAAGCGGAACCAACCTTTTCTGGATTGCTGGCTGGATATATAACGCAAAGCAAATGAAAATAACAAAAGGCTTGGAACTAACTATGGTACTTGTATTATAAGTTAAATATTTAAGTTGTAAGAAGCCTTCCAACTGTGCACCAAGTGTATTTTGCATTCATCCGTGGTTTCCAACCAACCATAATCCTTGTTTTATGTTTTTGTATAGGCTACATGGTTTACTTGTTACCTTCATACTTTTGTTTACTTTTGTTAATTAAATTTTTTATTTTTGTTCTTTTTTCTTCTTAGGACAAATTATGAAAACTCAAAAAAATTCAGTTTTTTTTTGTTAAAGTCCACTAAAATCTATCTTTGAACAAATTCTGACACATTTCAAAATCTAAGGATATCAGTAAACAACATTGGACTTGCATCATTA
Organism: Falagria sp. GC000072; assembly: GCA_030556245.1. Lineage (NCBI taxonomy): Eukaryota > Metazoa > Arthropoda > Insecta > Coleoptera > Staphylinidae > Falagria > Falagria sp. GC000072. The sequence continues at coordinate 31,882 of JASKGN010020661.1, read as the reverse complement.
CCGATATGATTTTCACGATTTCCAAGCTGTGTGTTGTTACTCAATGTCACTTTATAAAGTATCAACAATATTTTGACTGGCATGCGTTAAGATTGCAACATAGAACATATTTACATTGGAGTTAGAGTTGGAAGCAAGCAAACAAACACACATTGTTGCTTTTCCATCGGATCCTACATTTCCCAGCGTTGATTAAAGTTAGCATTTTCATTTATGCCCACCGAGGTAACCTTACACTCGCACAGTCACCACGACTTTCTGACTAATTGATCTGAAATATGTCAAAACTGCATTGCGAGAATCTTCGCACGAGAAGAAAATTCGTAACATTTTGCTTGGTTGAGATTTCTTTGGCTTCAAGCCAATTCTTGGGCTGCGGACTCAGATGGCTTTTCTTTAACTGCTTTTTCAGTTTGGATTTTTCTTTATTATTTGTGGCGTTGAAACAATCGGATGTTTTTTGGCATGAGATGTACAAAGACTTTATTATTGTTATCAAACTTCCTGAAGAACTTCATTACATAACTTTTTAGTTATATATGCTTTTTGTTTTTATTTTTTTTTGTTTTTGTGAAAAACTATTATTTTTATTACTACCAAAGGTTGGAGATAGATTAGAATTAATTCCAGTGATGTCTAGTTTGATTTTATTTTAATGGAAGTTAACTAAACTTCTCAAGGAGCAAATCATGATTTATCTGACTAAATTACTGGAAGTCTAGTTGATCAGGCTTGTTAGATAATTTTAATTAAGAAAATTAGTCTGTGATGCAATAATGTTAGGAGTCATGATCCAAGGACCAATCGTGAACGTTATAATTTAAAGCTCAGAAGGGTATATTAGCGTTTAATAAATTTCTTCCTCTTTTTATTACTTAATTCATTAGATCAACTTTTGGAGAAATAAAAAACCGAATTAAATTATAACTCAGATTTATTTAATTTAAATTTAGGAAGTTGTAAAATTTTAGTTAATGAATAGAAAAGATAGAATCCCCGTAAATGCAGTATACTTAATATTGTGCATTTAAAATCAAGAAACTTATATAACGCAATATTCTTGAGTTAATCGATTATCCCTTGCAAATCCCTGTTTGTTTACATTAATTAAGATAGAATTGCAAAGGCTCCTAACGTCGTCTTTGTAATTTCATCGTTTAGAAGGATTCCTTAATTAAAATGTTTACATATTGGTCGTCCAATCACTTTAACAAAGTCTCTTCTATTGGCTAGAAAATTATGTCGAGCAAAACAATTATTATGGGGATTTATTTAACTAGAAGGTCAGGTTAGGCTACGTCAGGTTAGATTAAGATAGGGTAGGGTAGGCAAAAGTTGGGTAGGTTAGGTCAGGTCAGGTTGACTTAGGTTAGATTAACCTACTTTAAAGTTAAATTATATACCATAAGAAAAAGCCCTTTCATTTTTTCCTTGTTTTCCCATTTTTTACCCTTTTTTATAACATTGCTTCATCCCCTTTTCCATAAAGAAAACATTTTAGGCTAATATACCTATCGCTTAGTGTATATGTACATATTTCATGTGCATGTTTGCCACGGAAACTTTTATTTTCCCATCGTAGCAAATAAGCCTGTAATACAGCACAACGAGGGCAAACGGCGAACGAAATTCAAAATATACATAAATTTCGCATGAACTTGTTGTACGTTGTGCAAAAATCAATGGCGAATTTCATTTTTGCGAATCTCAAGAGACACCTTCGCACGCCTATAAAAGCTACTCTCGCAAAATTGAGGAAATATAATAAAGAATCTTATAAAATATCGAAGTAAACTTTGCCCAAGGTTTCCTTTTTTCAAACTACTGGTAATTTAATCTCTGTCGAATGAAATAGATTTTCATCGGAAATCATCTGTAGCGATAATGAGTAACTTCTGAATTTGGAGAATGTTGGAGAATTCATAGGTGGAGAAAGGTAAAGCAAGTTGAATTGACGAGGGAAAGGACAGAAACGAGGGAAATCTTGTCTTGACAGCCTGTTTGATAGGATTTTATAATTAGTTGCTTTTTAATTAAGTACGTCGGTTCAAATTATATTTTTAAACTATTTGGAAGGAATAAAAATTATAAATCATAATATAAATTGTTTATGTTTCTATTAATAACTGATACTATATTTTTATGTTTATTTATTTGTTATTTTTGTGTTTTTTATTATTATTTTTTTAATTTATGTATTCACGTAATCCAAGGCTTTTTATTTTTTATAATACAGGTGTGTTACGTCAATCCATGGATTATTTATGAAGTGAATGATGGAATTGCATTTTTAGCCAATCATTTGTACAAATGTGTCGGAATAATAAAACAAAATTAAATATTGCACCTGTCGTTATCTCACAACTCAAAATAATTATTATTTCTACTCTTAGATATTTTATAACATATTTGTGTTATAATTATATGGAAATAACAGCAGCGAGAAAGTTTCTGGTCAGGGTTAACATCAACTTGAATAATTCATCAATAAATTGATTGATTGCATTTACATAAAATGCACTATAACATCAATACAATATTTCTCGAAGACAAAAATATCCTAATTCCTTGAAGTAATATTATTTTCGTAGCAGTAGAAACATTTCAAGTCGAAAATGTAAAAGATGAAACCTAAAGCAAGATTTTGAATGGAACCTCAAAGAAAATCGCGCACATGCATGAATGCAAGTAAATACAGTCATCATTTGAGATCCAAAGCTTTCAGTTAATTAATATTGACGCAGATTTACATTTCCCATGAATGCAGCCTTCATGTATCCATGTTACCTTCTTTCGCTATATTGCCTTATATATTAAATCCCGATTTATTATGAAACTCTTAAGGTTTCATCAAGCCGAAAAATCAATTTCAGGTTTAATTAATTAAATCTGTTATAAATCAATTATACAATTAACAAGTTTTGACTTGAATTTATAACTTTGCGAAAAGCAATTCGATGATTAAAATATTCCCGAAAATCCTAACAAATGATAATTTTTAATTTTTATTTGCTTACGCCAGAAACTGTTATTTATTACAACTATAGCCAGGAAAATGTCGGCTTAGGAAAAGCTACGACCTTTTGTAAATAAAACAAATTCGATAAATCATGACCGTCAAAATATATGACTTCATTTCATAGCTGATTCGCATAAAACATGTTTGTTTAATGCTACACTCTGAGCAGTCTAATAAACTATATATCTTGTGTTTCCCGCAGTTGTATGCATACCCGCATAAGGTTTTATGATAATAAGGCTTCAACTTTTTATTTTTCATATTCAATATTTTCCAGCTTGCCACTCGTCGTTTTTCCGCTTTTGCTGGACTCAAGATTGCGGCAAACGCAGGCAGCGATTTAACAAATTCGATTTAAAAATTCACTCATTCATCATCGGCGATTATGCGCTGATCTTCTTCATTTTACATTTCCTTTTTTCATTTTGCTCTCGCTACTTAATTAGGGCATTACTTTAGCATTAAACTTCTCTCTACTGTATTTAAACTGAAAGAAGCATGCATGAAGTTTTCTTCCAGACGTTATTCTACTATATATCTATATTAACATAATTAAATGCGTTTTATATTTAATTAACAAACGAAAAAAAATGACTAGAGGAAACTTTACTAAATTGCTAGTAGGTTTAACCAATAGGAAGCGAGCATTTTTTGTTGTTGTCGTGCTCACTTCCTATTGGTTGCAAATTTTGCGCCTGTCACGCCTACGACGCCACCATAAAAACGCACCTTAAGTTGCCTAGGTATTGAGATCCTTAATAGATTTTCTAGAAAAACAAAACAAAATAAAATGTTTTACACTAATAAATTAAATAAGATGACGTCGGTTCATTTGTCTCGACAATTCTCCTGACTCTTTTATTTTTACTGTTCCGTCCTTTGCTTTGTTTCAGTTTTAGTTGCGTTGGCATTGTCCTAATAAATGTTTAAACCGTTTAGCTCGCGAATTTAAAGAACGCATTCTCACTTTATCTTGCGCTTCCGCGCACCGTATGCATGCAATTAACGCTAATGAAAATTAATGAGTTCCAGAAACAATGGAAACACGAGTTTTAGCAAATGTCTTGAATTACGAATCAACATGAAATGAAAGCTTCAACTAAAGTACATATATACCAAATCAATACATAATTAATAATCAAAATGAATTAACTTCTTAATCAATCAGAATTTATAGAAACACATTAAATTATTGCTAAAGCAAATGAAATTGCAAATTTCAAAAAGACCAAGAATAAAAGCTGGGAAGAATATATGCGGTGCGGTTGCACTTTGAGCGTTCATTAAATATTTACATTATTAACAGCACATAACACGATTTTAAAATTAGTGCGGGCCGTCATTTGCCGCTTCGGCTACGAAAAGCGATTAAACATGTAAATAAAATCAGCGTAATAGTCAATTTGAGCGAGCGGAGTAGCGAGAAAATTGAATAAATGATTTAGCTTTATGTAATTAAATTGCCAACAATGCCCAACAAACACCAAGATTGAATGTTTTACAAAAAAAACAGCTTTTTGCATGTGATATCGATCGAAATGATTAATTGAAACTTTAAGGACTTTAATATTCAAACGACGACTTAACATAAACTTCGTAATTGCTTAGAACTCTACACGCGCCTGCATCTCATATGCAACTCGCTCTGTTTGTTTGGATTTATTTTACAACTTCTGGAAAACTACCTCTAGAGCACGTTATTCACTAAGTAGCTGCTTTAACTCTGGAACTTATTTGAAAACTGCATTAGTTTCACCAATTTTAATATATCCAGTATCCGTATCAATGTGGTACATGGAAATGTTTAGCATGTTTAAAAATATCGTTTTAATTTGTTAATACCATATCAGGACAGGAATCTCGTAAATTGTGTTTGAGAAAATGCGAATGTGTATCGGGAATTTTGCATGTTTATTCGGCAATTCATCTGAACGATTTAGCATATATCTATCCCTATCGCTATACCCAACATTCTGCAAAGCCGTTTATGGTAATCGAAAAATTATTGACTTATCCTCCAGTTCGCAAGTGTATTACGCGTTTGCAATTTTTAAATGGAAATTTGGTTTTAACCCGTCTGTCGGCAAACCGTCTAAAATGGGAACAATTATTTAGATCCGACAGCTTGATGGATATTAATTATGGATTTGATAGCTGCTCAATTAAGATACCAAGAATTTGCGTTTCCAAGATAATAAAAATGATAAAATAATACTTTTCTCAGATTTTTTTTAGTATTCGTCGTTTTATCTAGCAGAAACAGAGATTAAAAGTGGTGGGGAAGCCATTTTACCAGTTGCAATTGTTTCAATGCAAATGGCCGACCGAGGGGACAAGGTAAAACTATTTTTGACCTGTAAAACTTCATGATCGTACAACAATAAGAAAAGAAGAAGAAAATTACAGGTATTTGTAGAATAATAAGTCCCAAAAGAAAAAGAACCATCGAGAAAATGTTGTTTTGGTTTATTTATAAAGTTGTTCGAATGCAGAAAGCGAATTGGTATATGAATGAATCGAAGCGAAAACTTTAGAGAAACGACCATCTACGCATATAGGGAAAACGACGAGTGCCAAACGGCAGCAAGCCGAGTGCCGAATGCGCAGAGAGCGCGAAGCGAAAACTGAAACTTTTATACTTCAGCAAGCTTTTTCCAGAAAGCTTGCACGCGCCACATTCGTATTACATATTCTAGCTAGCATCATGTCCTTTGGCGGGTGTCTCGCTGTCCTTGGAGACGCATTTGCAATTGAACACATAAATATTCCAGAGAAAACATATTTAGCAAGCGAAGTTCGCATTGTCGATCTGTCGATTGGCGAGAATATTAAAAAGCGCTTACCTTCGAAATCCTTATCGCTTACTTTATCATGCGGCTTGCGTTTTGATTAATGCTGGAAGTTAGTTGTTCATATGGTCGTGAATAAAAAAAGGATATGGATTGGCGATGAGCGACAAACACCAACATCTCGGTCTTCTCGTCTGCGTCAGATAGCCGAGGACGACTGGCGCGATTCCAGGATACGGCAGGTTCGGGTCGACCTCCACTCCAGACACCGTTCCACTTCCACCTGACTCGCTTTCTGCAACAACGGGACAAACAAACCATAAATATTCATTAAGTAATGTATCTTGTTTGACAATTATTAAACAATTATTTTATTTTAAGAGAATACCAATGGAGGACATTTTGTAATAATCTTAAAACATCATTTAATTATATAAACTTGTAGCAAAAGTTGTTAATAGCTTTATATTCAATCTGGAAGTTTAAGTTTCTTATGCTAAATCTCGCTTCCTTTCGACTTCTTGTCAGCGCACCGAATTTTAATTTCCGCTGCTTGCAACCTCCAGGCAACAGTTTGCAGTAGTTCTTAAAAGAACATCACTCATACTCTAACATTTGCTTAATACGCTCTTTCCCTTCGGTCTTATGTCTACTTTCCTGTTTTTGTTTACCCTCTGCATTTTGTGCTTATATACACGCGTCGTGGTATTGTCTTACTTGCTGAGCGCTGCTAATGGCCTCCTTCAACCGTCTCAACTCTGTTAGATCGAACTGAATCGGCAAATGTACACGGAATCCATTAAATAGACAGATAAACCCTAAGCTACTTTACGCAAAGAGACGCGTGTTTCGTCTTCTATTTTGCCTTCGTGTATTTTCCAAAAGGTCGGAGTGCTTGTCTGCTTTCTTGATCCATTATTAAAGGACGCAATACTACATGGCTAATTGAACATCAAGAAATAAGAATTCAGAAAAAAAAAACATTTGAATGAGGGTGTGAGTAATTCACATGTGGAAAATATATTTATGAGAGGTGGGGGGACTTTTAAGAGTTTTTATTTAAGTTGCAAAATATTTGAATCCCAAAAACTTGTTTTGATCTTTGAATTTATCCTAACCTTACCTAACTTGGGCAAAATTTGTAATATCTATAGAATAAAATGTTCTTCATAGAAAATGACAAAGTTTGAAATTTTATCAGCACAAAATTAAACTAGAAACTACTTTCTAGTAGGTTATCACTTTACAAACTAAAATCCAACTTCACAAAACGAAACTTTTCTTTCGTCCATTCTAGTAAACTTTTCCAAAAGAATATACCATACAAAATAATAATAAGTGCAAAAATATTCCAAGAAAATTTTATCACAGCACACGGAACAACACAATTTAAATAAATCCTTACATAATCCAAAATACACCATTGAATTTAAAAAAAAAAATTAAACATTCCCCCTTCCCGTATTATCTTCTGTTTGTCTTCCACTAAACCCCGACTTGCCCAATTTACCACACGCCTGTCTGTCTACTGTGCCTACCGGCCGGGATTTAGCAAGTTAGAAAGTCCAAACTTATATTTACAGTTCTGTTGAATCCACAGAAATTACTCCACGTTTTATACAAATATTTTATTCAAACAGGTACGGTAGATCTAATCTAGATTGGCGTACATACTTGTGCCGCGCACAACGATTTCGATTTCCGGACGATCGCGCTTCAGGGACTCGCGGGAGGTTCCCCTCATTGAATAGACTCGTGTAATATGGTTACACCGTCATAGTAAACATTGATGGTCCATCATGAATATTCATCGATTAATTACAAAACTTTGGTTTTGCTGCATTGATCACTGTGATTAAAGGCATCATCCAATTGTAGATCGGATAACAATCAGGTCGACATTTCAATGAAAATTGACTTGTCAGTAGAACTAATAATTTGCAATGATCTACTAACATGTTCGTTAGGGTAACATTTCTAATTGAATTAAGAGGGTCAATAATTTTTTGGGGTTTCACTTATCTAAAAGCGGACTAAAATTTTTCGACTGGAATTTGAAAAAAAGTTGAAGAAAGAATGTAAAGAATGCTAATATAATAAAATTACGAAAATACCAATGATGTTATTTTACATTTTGAACAGTGTCCCAACATTTTTGATTCCCTTTGTGAATTAATCCTTTGGGAGGAATGGCTGAACGCATATTTCAAAAATTAATTACCTGTCTAAATATTTTTGATTCGTCGATGGATAATATACACAAAACAGCTCTGCTTTTAAATTTTCGTATAAACATAACGAAGCCAAACGACGCGCTCCCGTTCTTTTCTCTAGTGAACTTTTTGGCGTTCGCATTCACGCGTGGAGAAATCCATACAGTTTTGTTGTTTGCATACCTATTTTTACTTTCCGAACTGCGAATGTATACGCACATGTGGAAATATTATGAATTCGATATCGAAAACTTTTTTCATTTTAGTGCATAAATCATGTATGGGATTCAGAAACAAAACAAAATGGAACAAGTAGTACTAGTAGTAGTAGGTAATGGTACTCAAACGCAACGCATACTTACATGAAAAATGTTCTGGCTCTTTGAAATTGATTCGTTGGAATTATTTGCATGAATCTGTTTAAAGTCTATGAATTTTTTGATTTGCCAAGATCAAAGTATCTGTTTTGGGTTTTCTTATTGACTATATAAGCATGCATGACAGTAGCTTTTTTCTTCTGACATCTTCGGAAAACATTTCTTCTTTTTTCTGGAGTGTATCGAAAGTAAATAATGCCAATTCCATACCGCACGACTGAAATTGAATTTGGTAGAAAAACAAAACAATTCCGCAATCAGATGTTTTATGAATCCGCGTTTTTTAAGTTTATTGGGAATTAGTTTTCAGACCACGTACTTCCCGAACTCACCGGAACCGGACGGATAACCGGTGATAGGAAAGTACATTTAAGGGTGGCACAATAATTCTCGAATTCATTTTATATCCACACATGTTCTAAATCCGCTTAGTAGTTGTTTTGTTCGGAAAGTAAGTGGTTACACATACAATTCTTAAAAGGAACACCACGAATGTTTTAAGTGAATCTCAAGCTTAAGAAACGCTTACCTTCAAGATCGGATAGAGTAGATTCTGCACTATCGTCAGTACAATCACGCCGCCGATGCGATAATCCTGAATCGGATCGACAATGCATATAGCCCGTAGTATTATAATGCATGGAATGCATTTCGACTCGTATGTGTTGCAGAATGTTGGTTATGTTAAGCCTGTTGTTGTTGGGTAGTTGTTTGTTGTAATTCCGCGCGACGTTTAAACTTTCGTCAAGCGATTCCATGCAAAAGACGCGATACAATGACGCGACTTTTTAACGCGCTTCGACATCTTTACAATACGAAAACCCAAACAAAGTGTAAACTAAACATAAAACTATTCCACTTGCAATAATTGTTCACAATTTGTTTTCACGGGGTGCGGTTCAAGGGCTCAATAAACAAAACCAACCGAAACAACCGGAACATCCTGTGCGCCGAAAGCTCCGCAAGCTTTATTTCGAGCGTCATGCGGTTCTACTAGAAATAGTTTGCGAACTTAAACATGTTCAATGAAAGATTATCCAGAAATTTATTTATTATTCCGATTTGTTTTAGTTTTCAGTAATTAGTTGAACTTTTATCCTGTCAGTGCTTTGATGTTGCGTTCCGCTCGCTTCGCTCTCGAAAGCGCGTTTAAATTCGGATTGGTATGTGTTATGATTTCGACTAGAGAGAATTGCAAAGAGATGAGGTGGATGTGTGTATGTGTGTGTTGTATTGTTGGTATTGGGATGAACGGGATCGCGTCGCGACGCCGGCTGGACTACACTAAACTGGAACGTTGAAGCAACAGGAACTCCGACTGTTATATACCACACGCCGTCTATACGTGTTCTCACAGCGTCGGGGCGCTTTTTGCGCGGGCGCCAGAAATTTTGCCCAACTACGATCAAGACGGCTTTAGAGCTTCAATAATTGCTATTCTATTGCTATGGTTATTAAATTACTTTAGTATCAATTTGCATTTTGAATAATTTACTTGATACTAGGAAAGATTGTCTTGACAAGTTTCCAAATTGAGCGAATTTTGTAAAGAACTTTACTAAATTGTTCACTAATTGTACAAAACCCCCTTTCCTTTGTTTAAAGTATAAATATTAGAAAATTATAATGTAATACTCATTTGGTATCTATTTTTGGGGTGTATTTGCCTTATTTGCAATTGTAAACTTAATAATTACAAATTTTTGCATTTATCAAAAGTTGGTAGTTTAGAAACTCATAATTCTGAAGTAAATTTATTCAGAAATCATATCTGACTATAGGCAACCCACAAGACCTGCAATTTCAACGCCATTGGTGAATTTTTTCAAAGGGGCAATTTCAGGAGTGCTTTTGTTTTTTATTAATAAAATAGTCAATATAAAATATAATTCTTTTATTCAAACTTTGAGTAACATAAAAAAATAAACATAATATTGCAGAACAAAATTTATCTGCTTAATATTTCTACAAAACCAACAACCCTATAAAAAGTAACAAAATGCATTATTAAATTAGAACTTAAAAAAATATTGCAAGATAATGAGGTTCATTCATTACTCAATATCATAATAATCAATTACATCACCACTCTTAAATTCTCCCTTCTTAAGAATTTTTAATAACTTGGAAACAGTTTGATCAGTAGTCAAAACAGAATTAGTCGATTTCAATTTCTCAAAACTACCCATTATTGTCTCGTCTTTGACTTTCTCAAAAACTTCTTGGAACATTTCCGTATTGACTGGTCCTGGACTGTAGTTTAAAACTACAGCATCCGGTTCCTCCAAAGCAAGTACTTTAAAATAATAGTTTCTTGCAGCTTTTCCTACACCATACATTCCAGATGTTTTAAATGCAACAGTTCCAATAAGAGAAGTTATATTAATTGCATATATCTTTTTGCCTTTCATTGCTTGCATGAAAGCAGCATTGAGAATACCAGTAGAGCAAATGTTTAAATTACAAAATGATTCCCAGGTAGAATGATCTGTTATTGAGCGTAAATAATCAATAGTTCCAAGTGATCCAGCATTATGAAAGATTATTGCATTCTTAATAGTTCCTGTTCCTGCAGCATTCAAACCTTCTTTCAACATATTTTCATATTCTGGCAATGAAGGCTTTGAAAGATCCATAATAAAATGTAAAACCTTAACCGTTTCTTGATTCATTAAAGATTTTGTTGTTAGAAGATCACTTTCAGTTCTTGCAACCTAAGAAAAGTTCATTTTAAAATTACCAAAGTCAAATTAGTTAAGTTTTACTTACAATTATAACAACAGAACCTTGCCATAATTTATTAGATAATTTTACTGCGATTTCTCTACCAATGCCTTTCGATGCCCCAGTAACTACAGCAATTGTTTTCTTGGTCATCTTAAGTTGATTCATTTTGATCCGCCTGATGTAATTGATCGTTCTTTACCAATGCAACAACTTCCCCTCTAGTTACAGCCACTCTTTCAGGAGCAATACTTCGTAACAAGAAAGAATTATTATTGGTGGGTTCTTCAAGTCTGTCGTATTCAATATTCTCTGAAGGATTCTGCAGCAATTGTCTCATACACGCCTCGCGTTTTTCAGCTAATAGCTTGAGAATGTTCGGATCTCGACGTATTTTTGCTAGTTTGCCTTCTAGAAATTGTAAGAATTTATGAATTTAAATGAGGAATTTATTGGAAATAACTCACCTAAAATCTTTAAATATTCTTCAGAATCTGGTAGTTTTAACGTGCATTCGAAATTATCTTCGAACGTGTTGTTTGGTGTTGGAAGTGTAGACGTGTTACAATTTATCTGATTATTTTCTTGTGGTTTCTCAAGCCAAGGATCCATAATAACCTTGAGTGAAATGTCACCTCCTTTTACAAAAGATAATCACAAACTGTACAAATAAAATTCCGAAATGACAAAGTTGGATAAATTCACAACAAATGGTTGTAATTAGGGATACCACGCAGCCCTGCCGATACCCGTTGGTTTTGAGAATCGGGTACCCGAATTCAATACCCTGTTCTTACCCGAAAACCGTTAAAAACCCGAAAAGATATTATTTACTCGTTAATTACCCCGTTAACCGGGTAAAATATAGATATATATCGGGTATTTATCGGGTATCGATTTGATATAGAATATTGTAATTAAAATATTACAACGTTGTTTCTTTGTATAATTATAAAATAATAAAATTTCGTTTCAGTTTTATATGGTCAGAATTGCTTGTCATGTTAGTTGCATGTATTAAACAATAATTTAAATCTATAAAAATATAATAAATTATTTTGAGAATTTAAGATTTTCATTTATTTTAAATGCAGCTACAGTTTATTTATACTATCCCTATATTAATATTCCATATAAAAATTGTAAATTAAATGGGTTTGCTTGCTTTTACAAAAGATCACAAAAGATAATCACAAATCGTACAACAAAATTCCGAAATGACAAAGCTGGATAAATTTACAACCATCGGTTCGTTAGAATTTGATATAGAATATTGTAATTAAAATATTACAACTCTAATTTTTTGTATAATTATAAAATAATAAAATTTCGTTGCAATTTCATATGGGCAGAATTGCTTCTCATGTTGGTTGTATATATTAAAGATTAAACAATAATTTAAATCTATGAAAATAAAATAAATTATTATGAGAATTTTAAGATTTTAATTTATCTTAAATGCAGCTACAGTTTATTTATACTATCCCTATATTAATATTCCCTATAAAAATTGTAAATTTACTTATAAAATCGCAATTTTTTTAAAATCCTGCTACACTGGTCGATTACGATAAGTTCCTGCGTCACAAAGATTCATAACACGACCGGCGATTTACGTACATTTGTGAATTATACAATCATTCCTCCAAAAATGTTTGCCGTTCGAAGAGTAGCTATTGCATCTCTAAAGTAAGTATAAATAACAATATTATGATTAACAATAATAACATTTATCAATCTATTTGGAAATACAGCAATGTCCGCTCGAAACATACTCTGCCTGAATTGCCCTATGCGTATGAAGCTTTGGAACCAATAATTAATAGAGATATCATGATGCTTCATCACCAAAAGCATCATGCTACATATGTGAATAATCTGAATGCAACCGAAGAGAAGATAAGTCAAGCAGTGAGCAAAGGTGATGTTACAACTGCAATTTCATTGGAACCAGCTCTTCGTTTTAATGGTGGTGGTCATATCAATCATACAATCTTCTGGGAAACTTTGTCACCAAAACGTACAGAAGCATCTAAAGATTTGATGGTTGCTATAACAGAATCTTTCGGTAGTTTTGATGCTATGAAAGAATTATTATCTGCTGCTGCTGTTGGAGTTCAAGGTTCAGGCTGGGCTTGGCTTGGATACGATCCTAAAATTAGTAAGTATACTTACAATAATACAAGATTATTAAAAATCTTGCAGATTAATTCTTAATTAATGGTTTGTGTTTATTCTTAGAACGATTGCGTATTGCACAATGTGCAAATCAAGATCCTTTGGAAGCCACAACTGGTTTGAAACCCTTGTTTGGAATTGATGTTTGGGAACATGCATATTACTTGCAATATAAGAATGTAAGGCCAGATTATGTAAAGGCTATTTTTGAAGTAGCTAATTGGGATGCTGTTAGCAAACGTTATGCTAAAGTTGTGTCTTAGATTTATGTTTGTCTTAGAATTAAGAAAATGCATGTATTTTGTAGGGTGCCCCCCAAAATTATGAGTTTGTGTATGAAATATTATTCTATGAATAGAAAGATGTTGTAAACTTTCAAATATGTTGTTATTTCTTTTGTATTTGGCAATTTTAAGGAATTAAATAAAATCAGAATTTTTATTCTTAAAAACTACGCTATTTATTTATAAAAAAACTAAATTTACATTAAAAATTAAAATTGCATGTACATATTGCAAAAACTATTCTTTCTTAGTTTCATTACCATTGTTAATGGTTACAGCTTCAAAATGCATTATCTAAACAAAATAAAAATAAATTAATATAAATAATAGAATAGAAACAAAAGTATAAATACATACATCATTACGATTTAAGCCGATAAGTCTATAACTTGGATCTGCTTCAATCTTCATATCTTCCTGGTCTGGAAAATCAGCAGGTGGTTTGAGATAAGGCAATGGAGCTACCACATTTTCTGGATTATATGTCCTTATCATTTGGTTAGCATCACGATAATGCAACCTTGTATCAACAGGACAATGTTGCACAAACATTTTTAAAGGTTGATATGGTGCAACTGCATCTTTATGATCAAAATCTGGTTCTACATAAAAAAATAAATATTTATTAGAATAAAATAATTTGTTGATTAAAATATTATTTAAATTTGATGTACCTGCTAGTAACAGAACATTTCTAGAATCATTACCCCACATATCCATGAAATGAACAACTTCCCCAAATCTTAGACTTGGGTGCCCACAAAACATAATACAAGGCTATAAAACAAAAAAATATTTTATCAACTTTATTTAATTCTAATAATAATTTTATAATTACTCACTGTACGGTAATGCTTCTTAAATACTGCAACTTCCATACTAGACGCATGTACCAATTTTAATTCATTCTCCGGTGAAATTCGTAAAGTTTTCTTCTTGGTATTCATTATATAATAAGATTTATATCGACTAATACAATCTTTAAAATCTCGCAATGTCTTTTCAGCAACTGGGGATACATAAATCATAGGAACATTGATTTTTTTCTCATGTAAATAAGTCGCAATGACTTCAAATAAACTATAGGTGAAACAGTTTGATAAACATGGTATTAAAACATTACCCCCTGAATTTACGGTGACTTCTATAAACATAAAAAGTTTACAAAAATTTGGTTGAATTTGTAAGCTTGATATCAACATACCAATAAGTCCAGCCAAAAAGCCATAATTGAAGTCAGGATCAGAAATAGTATTTCGGATAAGATTTGCCATAATAAATAAGTTAGATGTGTGGAAAGGATAATCTTTTTGGGGACGAGTGCGTCCTCGGCTTGGAGTTCCACCTATATAAACAATTTTTACTTCCATGATGGTGAATACCCAATTACATGAACCAGCACAATATTCCGAGTCTACTGCCCTCACCACCATATTTCTAAAACAGTACTGAAAACAATTCAAATTAAAAAATTGTTCCAGAGAAATAAGATGTTGAAATTTCGATATGATTAAAAAATATTTATCAATACTTACAATCTCGGAATCATTTCTGAGGATAAGCACGTTTCGGAAGCATTTTTCGACATTATCAAGTGAATAAATTTGTTTCCAAGATTTAGGCGCATATGAATTATTCAATGGATATGGCAACTGACTGATAAAGTTTTTCCATTGAGTAGCGAAATTCCGTTTAGGCAGTTTATTAATAAATGTAGCTAATTCTTCTAACATTAGTCTAAATTCGCAAATAAAAGAAAATAAAAATAAATAAAAGCAACAAAAATAAAATAAAAAAGCTCCACGTACTTTCCAAAAACTAAAGTATGTTCAGTAAGCATAATTCGGCCTTGAAATGTTGAACTATCAATTATAAACGGTAATGCCAAAATTGCATGGTAATTGGAGATAGCAATGTAATCTAATGTATCAAAATTCACTTTGCTAAAAGTAGGCACCAGAAATTCCGGTGTGGAATTGACAAAAACATCCCCATTTTCACAAACTTGTTTTAGCTCCTGTAAAATTAAAACATTTTAATTTGGAAATTAGAAAAAAAAAGTGTTCTAGTTTCCTACCCCTTTCAATCCTTGAATTTGAACTTTTGGTATAGTCCATGTAGTCACCTTCTTAATAAACTTCATTTTTTTGTCGTGGATTGGTAAGAATTTCATTAGGGTATCATAAGACATGCCGCAATCAATCATTACTGTTACTTTTTCAGAAATTAGTACAAAGCAGGGTTTGTTAGGATCGTTGCTTAAATAGCACTATTTAAAATAAATAGTAAAATATTAAAATTAGTTTGAAAAGTTATGATTTTATTATTAATAACTTACCAGTTTCATCTTGATGGTGTAAAAATTAAATTTAATATTAAAAAATTTTTTGAAAGAATTCAATTCGGCACGATGGTTCTGTAACAAATGAAGGGGGCGATTCAATTTGATTCGTTTGTTTCAAAATCATGGCTACTAGATTTGAAGTTTTATGAATCTAGAAACAAATCATGGCTAACTTGATGTATCTTGGAATTCTTCTAATTCTATTCTTTTTAATTTAAATATTTAAATTACTGGATTGTTAATAAATAAAATAGTTTTTAACAATAATTAAAATAATTAATAAAAGTACTGTTTTTGTTTGGAATTATTTGCAAATAAAAAGCATCAAGAAGCAAAAATTATGGATAATTTGATAATGCATGTTAACAAATAAAATTATAATGAGCAATAATTAAAATAAATATCAAACATTTGAAAGGTATAATTAATTGTAAAAACTTACCAATTTGATATAAAATTATTAAAATTGCAAGGAATAAATGAAACAACACAATTCTGCACAACAATCCTGCGAAGAATGAAGCGGCGATTCGATTTTATAGGGTTCTTTCGAAATCAAGGCTACTAGATCTGAAATTTGATGAATCTAGAAACAAATCATGGCCTACTTGACATAACTTTGAATCCTTACCAAAATGCCTTTTTGAACACTTTTAAATTACTAAAATATTAATAAGTAATATTATTATTAACAATAATTCAAATTCAAATGAAAATGCTGTTTTTATTAGAAATTACTTACTTGTAAATAGAAAGCTTACGCCAGTAGCTAAATTTGAAGTCTCCTGTATCTAGAAACAAATGAACGCCTACTTGACAATTCTCTTGTAGATAGTTTTGAGTCCTCCCAAATGCCCTTTTAAACACATTTAAATCACTAAAATGTTAATAAACAATATTATTAATAACAATAATTCAAATAACAATTCAAATTCAAATAAAAACAATGATTTTCATAGAAATTACTTACTTGTAAATAAAAAGCTTCCACCAGTTGCTAAATTTGAAGTCTCGTGTATCTGGAAACAAATCATGGCCGCCTACTTGACAACTCAATTCTCTTATACATATCTTTGAATCCTCTCAAATGCTCTTTCAAACACATTTAAACTACGAAAATATTAATAAATAATATTATTATTAAAAATAAGTTATATAATAAACGAAATTCAAATGAAAATGTTGTTTTTTTTTGGAAATTACTTGTACATTAAAAGCTTACACCAATGTCTAGTTTTGAAGACGACTGCATCTAGAAACAAATCATGACAAACTTCCAAATTTAAATTACTAAAATGGAAATAAAAAACCTAATAATTTGCAAAAATAAAAATTAATAAAAATCGAATTATATATTTTTGTATAACATGATGTCCAATATATTTGTACAATTATTAAATTTTTGCATAGCTTCCATGATAAAGAAAACTTCCAATCAGCAAATTAAAATATTAATCTTGGTCACATTATTTTGTGAAAATTGCAAATAGAATCGAAATCATCAGAATAAGAATTCGTTTCATCAAATGATCGAGCACGATTAATATTTCGTAAAGATCTTGCTTGTACTCGTCCCCTATGATATGAACGTTTTCTGATGGTCTTTTTAATTTGATGACGACTTGGTGGATATTTGCGTTTGCCTCTAATTCGGCGGCGGCTATATAATTTCTTTCGAAGTGATCGTCCTCGAAATCGTTTCTTTCGGGCTGGAATATCAGGAATTGCTCCAATTTCGTCCTCAGACTGAAAGTCAATTTGAGCATGGTCTTCTTCTGAAGATGTGCTGGAAGTATCCATAGCATTTTCTCGATTTTCTCTAACTTGTACATTAACTTGTTCTGATGTGGACAGCTTTTCCACTCGCTTACTTAACAATTGCATGTCGCGATCATTTTCAATGTTGGTGGATGATTCTTCTGAACAGCAGGACATTCGTGATTGTAAATTGTATAAATCCATGTTTTCAACGGATGAATTTTGAAATAAGTACCAAATTTGCTGATCTAAATTTTAAAATTTCCACAGGTAATTTTTGAAGAGCCAAAATTGATATGATTGAAGTTCTAGTTCTAATAATGTTGTAGAATGTCAAAATTCATGTTGCTATTTATTTATTTTTTTGTTTGTTTTGTTTCAAGGGTTTCTTAAAACATTTGTTATTTCTCGGCGGGAAATTAAAAAAAATGTAAATCTTTGAAAAGAAATTCAAATTTATTTCAGCTATTTTTACAATGTAATTCTTTTATAAATAATCTGTAGTTTTACAATTCAGTTGCTAGAATAAATAATAATAATACAAATTTATTGGTTTTCACCAAACAAAAGTCATTGTAACTCTTAAAAAATTACAAAATAAATATTAAGATAAGTACAATTGCGGTAATTCATTCTTCAATCATTTACAAGACAAATAAATAATAACAAAAATAAAATTATTTAAATAAATAAAACTGCAAACAAATTTGCATGTAGTTGGAATGTTGTACATGGAATGTGAAACAACAAAATGGCATTATAAAAATGCAGCCGTATTGAATCGGCAAGTTTTTTCAATTTACTTCAAATACATTAATTTGAAAATGTCGATAAATAAGTTAATTAAAAACAATGATATCTTAAATGTAGTTAATAAATAAAAAAATCACTGGAATGCAAATATGCATGAGCGCAAAAATCGCGCATGAATAAATAAACAAATAGTAATGAATAAATAAAATAAATATTTCAAAATATGGCACGCCAATCAGTAAAAAAAGATAAAATACTAATCACGCTTTAACAAGTGGCTTTATCATATTTCTCATCTTTTTTATGAATACTTCTCTCACGCTTGCTTCTTCTTGAAGCAACAACTCCTTGTTTCTCATCCTTAGTAACTTTCTCTTCCTTTTCATCCTTCTCATCCTTTTCAATTTTCTCATTCTCATTCTTATTATTCTCTTTGTCACTTTCTTTAGCACTATCATGCTCATCTTCTTCTTTTTCACTATCTCTGTCTTCCATGTCTTCATCATCCATAATAAGAGCATCATCCTGATCGGGTTCAACAATAATTTCCACATGTTTCTCTTCTAACACATCTTCCTTCTCATTTTCTTCATCCTTGGCATCTTCATCAACTTGTAATTCATGTTCACTTTTATCATCACTGACATCACCTTTGGCATTTTCTTTCTCAAGATCGTCATCGTCGCCATCACAACTCATATATTTGCGAATGCCTTGTTCCAACATGCTACGCAAAATTTTACTGTCTGAAGCAATATCAGCATCTTCAGAAGCACTGCGTTTGCGTTTCAAGTCATTTACACGGTCAAATTTCATATCGAGGAGGTCTTGATTGCGTGGATATACCAAACGTTGCAAAAGACCTCCTAACATTGGCATTAAAGTGACCAATTGTGTACCAATCAAACGATCGAACTCTAAACGTTGCTTTTCTAATTCTAAATTTTGTTTATTCATAAGTATAGTTTCTTTTTGTAGTTCCACAAGTTCTTTAAGTAGTTCAGAGATTGCTACAAAAAAAATTCTAAATTAGTAATTGTCATTTTAAAAAGTTCATAGATATACTTACATTCATTATTTTGTGAGTTATTACCAACAGATTGAGCTCGATTGGCAGCATTTTTATCGCCATGATTATTCAAATTATTCAAGATAAGCAATGGAAAAGGTATGCCACCTTTTTGTCCAGGTCCTTGTTGTACCTGCCCAGATGGTAATTGAATTGGTAAAATTGTTGGTTGCACTTTTGGTGCTGCTGGCTGAATTGGTACATGATTCTTAACTGTGGTGAATGTCAATTGAGGATTGTTATTTTGCTGAGAAACGGGTGCTTGTAAAGATGAAGTTTTCTTTACTTGAATTGTACCCTGAATTGGTTTTGTAGATACTGTCGATGTTGATATTGGTGGTGTTGCTGTTCCTGACATTTGAGTTTCTTCATCATATTCGGAACTAATAAAAAATAAAAAAAATTATATTACAATCAATTATTTCTTGAACTTACTTACTTTAGAGATTCATTAGTAGCCCATGAATCATTATCATCGACATCAATATCATCAATTTCTTGTTTGACATGAACATCTTCAAATTTCGTCGTTTCCATTTGCTCTTCCAAAATCCGATCAGTAAGTTTCCGGGGGAAATCTTTCGATAAAATTTCATCCATTGCTTTATAATGAGGCCAGTCTGGATCTACTGTGCCTATACCAGTACCACACGACATACTTCGTTTGATTCGATGGTATAAACATTTCAAATTGCGTATTCGAGTTTTAATTTCATCAGGGGTCCGAAAGAATCCTCGCTGTTGCATATTTGCAGCCAATAATCGCATTACTGGTGCCTTTCGATGGGTTAAGTATAATTTGTTTTGAATTGATGGACTTCCCCATAATTGAATTAATAATTTGGTTTCGTCCTCACGGAAATTTGCTGTGCGTTTCTTTTGTAATGTACGTAGAGTACTATCCATCTATTGAAAAGAAAACAAATGAATAAGTTAAATGATAAAATATGTATTGTAATATGTATTTAAAAAATCAATAATTATGGTATTAGTTCGTGTTTGTTTAGAAAATTGTACAAAATATTTTTGGAAAAGAATTGACAATTTAGGGCGTAGAAATAAACTGCACGTATTATTTTTATTGGCAAAGAAATAAGGGCGGAGGTGTAAAAAGTTATAAGATCCATCATGCATTATGCGCATAAAATGAATTTTTGTCTAGTTTAATCCATGCATGATATTTTTAATTGACCTATTAAGAAATTTTTAATATTAAATGTAAAATATTTTATTGAATTGATAGAGTTACACCCAAACAAAACAATTATCGCGTTGTAGAAATTAAATAGTACCCATATAATAAAAATATGTAGTTTCCAAATTAGTACTTACAAACAATCTAACGAATTACATTATATTCCAATAAAAGATAACAATTATAACAGATTTTAACACCTAGACCAAAAAAGGCGCGAAAATCTTAACGAACTAATTTAGCGATTAAACCCAAACCAAAAGAAAATTAACAAACGCAGCGATAAATAAAAAACTCTAAACAATATTTCCACTGCTGGAATTGATCCCACAATAAAATAATAACGCAAAACTAGTACCAAGCAAACACAATGATAAAACACATACACTATCGCTAGTATAATGACAACGTGCGCGATTCTCCACGCTGTAGAAATCAATAATCCTTGGTACTTCGTACATTCAGTACTTGCGCCCTACAATTGTGTACTATATCTCTGATATTTACACATAAGCACACGCATTAGCACTCAAGCCATCACTTACTCAAGAAAAAAAGAAACGCACTTCAATTAGAAGCAAATGCATGCGAGAACAAGCGCACATAGCAACAGTAACCAAAAGGCTCACCTGAATTTCCCTGTCTTTCAACTAGTTTTCCAATAAGGGAAAGTAATCACTGATCACTCACTAAGCACACTCGAATTTAGAAAGTCAAGCCGTCAAAGGCTACTTGTATAATCAGGCGAAGATGAAGGTGTAAAACGCGCGATGGTAATTGGACTGCAGATTTCGCTGGACTTAGAAAGAAGTGCGCTTGCAAGGATATCTGTTGACTGACCGAATGCGGTCGCCGGTACCTCAGCTTGGAAAAACACGTAACGTACTGAAGTACGTACTGAACAGGGTGCTGACTGACTGAAACAACCTACTGATGTAGGATCGATCGAAACGCACGCGTCTGTCCTGCGCAGATTAACGTACACTTAAGCCATGCGAATCCCTACGTGTACTGTATGGCAACGGCATCGAAGTAGAGCCCTAGTCCTGCGCGTATGAGTGTTTCCTATGCCCATACTACATACAAATTCACCCCTTGCAAAGAGCGAGAACAACGCGTTCGCTAAGCAGACCGTACAAGCACCACAATCGTCTACTGCTCCCCCTTATTGATGATTCACGCTTCGTTCTTGTTTGTTGTGAATTCCGAACTTAATGTTGTTGTTATCTTCCAATATTGCTTCCAATAAAGCTTTTTAGACATTTGAGTCTTAAAGAAATTTCTCAATTTTAACTTCCTTCCTTTGTTTTCTAAAAAACATATTTTGTGTCTAAATTTATTTTGGCCCAGGTATGTTTACGTTTATTTCAATATAAATAAGTTATTGAAATCTTGGGAATAAGGGAAGAAAAGATGAGAACACAATACAAAAGAAAGCAAAAAACGTTTACCGTTCAGATACAATTTTGGCGCCAAGATGAAATGAAACAAGGAAAGAAATAGTTGTTTCCGACTGGATCAAACACCTAGCTAGGGACAACTAGAGCATACAATGCCCTATGCCCATACTATAAAACACATTGCGTAACCCCTAACAGCTGTTCAGTTCTTGCATTACAATTGAATAATGCATTTCCCTAGATTAATTTAAAATACAAACCAACCACTTTTAAATATTTCTGATTTTTATGAGTCCAAAAAATTACAGTTTTTCAAAAATTAACAAATTAATATAAGAAGAAGTAGCCCTAAATTTTTTGTAACCATTCTCGCATTCTGATAAGAGCATCTTGAGCAGCAAGACCCATCATACCTTCGGAAGAATGTGGAGGTTCATGAGCTAAAATGATGCAAGCTTCCTCCAGGTATTGCACTACTTCTCGAATGCGTGCTCGCAGCTGATGACGATTGAGCAGATGACGTTCAAACTGGCGCGTGGTTAGAATCAGTACCGGCGCGTGCAACTCATATAATGTCACACCTGAAAGCACACAAGAAAGGTAAGCATACATCGATTTATTGTGTTGGTGTTGTTTGTCGTGGCCGAATGTTGTAAGGATTTCTTCAATTCGGGATTTTCAGTTGCAGCTTTATTTCAGTTGGCACGCGTCGTTATTGTTCCTTGCTTGACGGAACTATATATAAAGTATTTAGCTATAGCTATATATTCTATATAATAGATGTTTTGATTTACGTATGTTTTTATTCGTATGTACATCTGGAGATTTATGTATGTCTTGATTTCATTTGTTAAACTTTTTAAAATTTAAATTAATCACTTGTTTTTCTCCTTTGTTTTTGTTTGTTTAAGAAAATGTGTAGGAATTTAAAATTTCTTACCTCTAATTCTGGTATTTCCCGGTTCAATTATATTAAAGACTTTTAAGATTTCTTTACAAATGTCGATTTTACGTCTTAGATCATCATCAGTCATATTATGAATGAGATATCCATTAATTTTTCCATATAATTGACTTAAGTTTAATTTCACTTCCAGATTTAAGTAATGGGTTGGATGTAAAACATTTCGGTATTTTTCTAATATTGATTCAAAGCTTTTAATATCATTGGAATCAATTGTATCAATTTCACTTGATATTCTGTAACAAAAAAGATATTTTGTAATATTTTTAATTATTAGATTTTTGAGTCTTTAAAGGACTTTACGAGTCCTTTGGTCACTAACTACAAATTACAAATTTTTTATCGTCATAAATATTTTTTTTATTAACTTCACAATTGAAATTGAAAGTTAAAAACATATAACTAGAATTTCTTCATTTTAAAAGTGATGACCTATAACTGAAACGTCACTTGCAAGTAAGAAATCAATAATCCAGTTGTAGCGTGTTTAACTGCATATGTAGAATTGTCAAGCACAACAAAAGTTGAAAATAAATGCATCTATGAGAATAAGCAAATAGCGTGCATACATTTGATATAAATATTCAGTGAATAAATTAAAATTCATTCCATACCGATTTGTGAGTAGTTCCATAGCTTTAGCAGCTATCGTATATCCAGGACATGTCTTGCCGGTTTTTGACTTCACTGTGTTACAACTCCACATCGCTTCTGGATTTAAAGGATCATTGCTCAAAACTAATCCATCTTTGCATTTTGGACATAGTAACGCACCGGTGTAAGTACCTAATTCTGTTTTATCACTACATCGCTTACATGTACACGCAAAGAATTTATTTTCTAATAAATGTTCTCTGCGTTTTAATGTACTCTAAAATTAAATTAAAAAGAATTAAATAAAATATCTAGAAAGCAAAGAGCAGTGGCAAATTTAGCCCATATAAGCAAAATTGTGCCCTTTTACCATTTTCTTTGCCCCCTCCCCCTGCCATGCACAAAAACCTAAATCCGCCACTGTTAAAAAAGATAATTACCTGTAATGTATAAGCATAACTTAATGTTATAGGTTGATAACATTGAATAGAAGTTGATGCTCGTACTGATAAGCGATAGTCTAATTCTTCATCACAGTGTGAAGTATTAGGAACACAATTATGAGACATTAAGAAAGCAGAAGGATAAAGTCCGCGAATATTAATCCCTTGTTGTCCAATTTCGAAAGCATTGACTTCGAGGATTCCACACATACTATGAACTTCTTCTTCGGTGTAATTCAATTGCCAATCAGTAACAATTCGATCGACAATTGTTTGATTCAATTGCCAGACTTCCGGAATCAAACGTCGAATGGAATTGTGGTTTTCCATAAGCATTAGTTTCTTGTATCCTTGTGGATCTGTATCTTTCAACAGGAAACATCTTAATGGTACTATACAATAGAAATTCACTCGGAGCTTCTCGAAATTGGAATAGTCTAAGAATTCGCTGGATTTACATTCTCGTAATATCTTGCACTCGCGTTTTGTATGTCCGAATTTGGTCCAGAGGCTTTTACAATTTTCGGAACACAATGGCCAGTTGCATGATTTACATCTAAAATTATATTGGATGATATTTTGGAAAATGTTTTAAGGAAAATTTACTTTGCATAGTGATCTTGTTCATCTATTGGATGATAACAGCCAATACATTGCACACGACAATCTGTACATGGACCAACAACTAATGGAGTTTCACTTAAAATTAAATCGCCTGCATTTAAATCTTTTGCTGCTACCATATATCTAAAAAGAAAATTATTTTAAGTTAGAAGTTTAATTGTAACTAAAACAAATTTTTGTAAATTTCTTAAGAATTTACATTTTTTATTTTGAAAATGAATCAATTATTTATAAGAAACCAATCACACTATTTTCAATAAAGAAAAAATAGGTAAAAAGAAAAACTGGAGTTTAACCAGATTATTGGAAAAGCTTTGGGACTATCGCTTTCAAACAACATCACCACCTCCAATTGTATATTTATCCAAGTTTTACAACTGGATGTTCGTTCATTATAAGAAAAATTGTCGGCCTACTTGTGGATTTTCGCCGATCTGTAAATCGCTATTCACAACAATCAAGTTCATGTATTCCGTAATATTCAAGTTGTGAATTCGAATTGGAGCGAAGCCAGAACGTCGCTCCAATATGTGTTTGTAACGGGCGCCCTTTTCTCGTTTTCATTTATTCTACATTTCAATTGCATCGGTGTAAGTTTGGAAATTCGCTTGCCTTGAAGTGTAGGTGTTGCTACTCAAGTCGTGTTATAATTAAAACGCTCTTTAAATGAAACCGATTGTAACATGCTTAACAATGTTTTACTCTGCGTTCGCATTTACTTTTATGATGTTGTAATATTTTATGATTGCTTAATTTCGACATACAATTTATTATTTTGTGTTAATTTATAGTTATATTTACCTGCCCATGATGTTGGATTTTTTTATCATGAAAGTTTCAGAATTTGGAAATTCTTTACATGTTTCATCCATGATGGTGTTACTCATTTGTTCTTTTGTGCTGTTAGATTCTTTAGTTGGTGGGTTTGGGGGTCGTTTGTTTGATGATTTCTGAAAAAAAAAGTTGAAGAAAAAGTTAACTTCACTCGATTAAAGACACGATCTATACTAACTTTGAATTTTAAAAATTAGGATAAAAAATCGAAAATAAATCTAAAGCTGTACAAGATATATGTGAAATATCGTAATATATCAATGACATAGAGTTAAACATATATCAAATTTAAAATAATGTGAAACAAGAGAAAAGCCGGCGGAAAATTCTGCTTTTATGCTCTAATAGTCGCGCTCTTGAACATCCCGACGGGAAATTTAAATTTAGACATATTTTTTTGTGTATATTGCGCATGGTTATTTAAGTATTTAAAATGATATTATTGTTTAATATCTACTACTATTTTTTTACTCGTTATAATTATTTCTAAATAAATAACTTAAAAATTCTTAATTTCCCAAAATACATCTTTTGAATTCTGATTAATGATATTATGAATTTATCAAATCTACACAAATATTTTTTTAATTTTAATATTTCACTTATATAATTTAAAGTTAAACATTTAAAGTTAAAAATTATTATCACTTACTTTTTTATGTTTCCCATGTCCTTTAGAATTCATTTCAATTAAAATTGTAAATTAAATAAAAACTTGAAACTTTTAGCAAGTAATTTTATTCATAAATTAACATAAGAATGAGATAATTATAGGAAATCCATTGATTCTATGTTTAATTTAACAAGAGATGAAACAGAAGTTGCACTTGATGTTGGCAACCGGGACCAACGAGTGCTTGATGTGGGAGTATCCGCGATACTGAGAAAGGAAAATTCATGTCGCATCGTTCCATTCGTTGGACTCAACTACTTTTACAAGTCAATTTAAGTGCAGAATACAAATAACTTCTAACATAAATGGAGTACGGAGGCAACGTTATAATAAAATAATGTTTATTTTAAGCAAACTACAAAATACTGTATTCACATACAAGCTTGCATAACACAATAACATAAATCGACAACACTCTGCTTCAACGAGTGCAAATTTTATGCGCTCACAATGTCTCTCAGATTGCGTCTGGATTAATTTAGAATTTAGAATTTTAACTGTCTACCCAGGACCACGTTAAGATTGCGCGGGGTCTTGAAGCCCATATTTTAGGGGCTCAAAATTCAACCTGTTTAGGAATATTCAAATATTTGAAATTTATGAAATTTCGGTTCTTGAAATTATTGGGGCCGAAAGCTCCGGAGTAATTGGTCTTATTGTTAAGACGGCTCTGTGTCTACCTAACAACTTGCAAGTTTCAAAATTTGTTGCAGTCTTCCATTAAAACACGTGTTGCTTCTAATTAATTGTCTAATTTAATTTCATACCATTAAATTATAAAAATATACGATTTTTAAAATAATTTGTTGGCTTCCTAGCAAATAAATTTTAATTCAAAAATATAAATCAAATATTTCAGATAGAAAGTTTACAAAATAAAATTAAATAAACAAACATATTAAAGAAATCAAAACATCAAACAAAATATTAAATTATAAAATATTCACATATGAATATAAAGTCATATAACAGAAGCATTGGAGTTTGGACAATAAGTAAAACAAAACTTTGAACAAAAGTTAAACAAGAACATTGAAGCAATCGTTTGAACATTTCATCTCAGATCCACACTTGAAATGCTAATTTTCGGTTGATTGCATCCTGCTCGTTGGACTTTTCACATCAGACGCATTCAATGTTTTTCCAAAGCAGATTTATTATTAGTCGGCGTTGATGGATCGAGCACTGAAGCATACGCTTTTTCATTTTACACACTCAAATTTTCTGATTTATATACTGGACAGTAGGAATGAAATTCACTTCGATAAACATTCATATATTTTATAAATCAACAATTAAAAGATACTTACCTCACTATCAATAAACCATTACAAAAATAAAACAACCAAATTTATGATAATGATAAATGATAATGTTTATTGAATTTTATGTCAAAAGTTATGGATTTACAAAAACCGAAATAAAATGGTTCAGGAAAATGTTAAATGTTTACAAATCGCAATTAATGAATTAATGTACCTCAGCCCCGTGTTTTATATGAATGATTGAAATCTTATCCTACAATGTATATGTTTTATGTTTTAATATTATCACTTTAAGTGCAAGTTCTTTGCTTGTAGAAATTTCGCAGGCGTCTAAACATACGACGTACGCTCTTTGCAACGGAGTAACCAGCTCCGGCTCTGAAAGAAGAATTTTTACATTTATGTACATAATTAGTACAAGTAGAAAATTATTACCTTAAAACTGCAGTTAAACACATGATGGAAATAGAATAAATCACGAATACAATGCACGCTCGTGTATTACAAAATCTAAATACTCTTATACATGGGAGTCCAAAACGCTGACTGAAAGCTAACTCATACATGCCTAAATGTGGCATAAAATAAAAAATGCTCTTTTCCAATGGAAACCAGAATGCATTCATCAATGATTCCATTATAAATTGGCAGACTAGAAACTATAACATAGAAATTTAGCAATATATAATTTCAGTCCTCAATGAAATATTTCATTGTGGGCCCCCAGGCCCCCTTCAGACTAATAGAATTTCATCTGCCAAAAACCGTTTGCAAAAAGACAGCTTCCAATAGGTTATGTCAAAATTTCAAAAAATAATTACCTGCAGTAGTGTGGAAAGAATCCAGGGAAGACGCTTCAAGCAAGATGGCAATGCCTTTACTTTCCATAACATCAGAAAAATACTGAATAGAAAGATAACTGACGAGATCAACTGCTCTTCACCACCCTTGCAGGTCTGGAACATATACGTGCCATACGCTGATTGCAGGAATGCAGCTAACGGAGGAATAATTCGTCCCATTTCAAGTCGTTTTAATAATCCCGTATAACTTTTAATTTAGCAATCACTTATAATTTGGAATTATACCAAAACGGTTCTTTAGAACATGTAGCTGCTCGGAGCTTGTAATTGCAATTGATTTGAAAGGTTTGACTACTTGTTGTGGTAACAAAAATTTTGTGTTTTGTCTTTGTTTGCGAATTTTGTTACTTAGTTACCTGATAATATTCCAAAGTTAACTTTGATATTTAGATCAACAATAATATTCAAACATGAATAACAATTTTTTTCTGTTTGAAATAAAAAATTATGGAATAATTTATTAGAATTTAATTTCTTCCTATATCCAAAATAGTAAAACATCTAGCGGTCAATTGTAGACATCTGGTAGGGATAAGAGCAAGCAGGAAAACCGATTCCTTCTAAACATATAGCAAAAAAGATTTCCATGGAGTTCGGAACGAGGTAGCTTGACGTCGAATAATTCCAGGCAATACAAATAGCACCGCATGCGCTAAATAAATGTTATATTTATAGATAGCCGCATGCCGCATTATTATTCCGTTGCTGATGCACCATATCCATATGAACACTGGTCCTCCTACTGAGTATGGCATGCGCGTCATGCTCCACGAACATTATTTATAATTGCTATTAATCATCAATCATTTCCATGCAGTTTGAATTGTAACATCCGAGAGGTCGCATCGATTTTGCCATGTCCGCAAATAATAACAAACCCAAGTGCCATTTATGCCAAGAACCGGCGGATTCATATTGTGCTGGATGTCATCTTGTTGCATATTGCAGCAAGGAACACCAAAAATCCGATTGGAAAGCTCACAAGAAAGAATGCAAACCTTATCAGGTAAAACAATTAATTAATGACATTAATTATTCAATTAATCTTATCTCCTTGTAGATTGTATCTGATGAGATCCTCGGTCGTCATTTGGTAGCAACACGGAATTTAAAACCCGGTGATGTTATCTTCAAAGAAGCTTCTTTGATTTGGGGTCCTGCACAAGTAACAATTCCAGTATGTCTTGGTTGTGGAAAAGCTCTAACAGCTGAAAATCAAACTCCTTGTGGGAAATGTGGATGGCCTATGTGTAGTGAGATATGCCAAAACTCCCCAGCTCATATTCCCGAATGTTCATACACAGTAAATCGTGGCGATAAGGTGGGTATATATCCTTATCTTACAATTTAAATACTTATTATCTTTAATTTATATATTTAGGTATCCATAAATGTTTTCAACATACCTAATCCAAGTTATCAATGCATCACGCCATTGCGCATGTTATACAGTAAACAATTCCTCCCAGACATTTGGCAAAAGATGGACACTTTACAATCTCACTGCGAGGAAAGAAAGAAAACACCGAAATATGAAAATGATCGGATAATGGTAGCAACATTTATTCGCAGATTCTTCAAGTTAGATATTGAAGATGACATCATTTTGCGAATTTGTGGGATCATCAACGTGAATGCCCATGAAGTACCATTATCTGATCCACCAAATATAGCCATTTACCATACTGCTTCCATGTTTGAACATAATTGTCGAGCAAATTGTTCGAAAACATTCACAGCAAATGGCGAAATTCTTTTCTCGGTGGGTTCTAAAGGAATTACTAAAGGTGAACATCTAAGTATTTGCTATTCAGATTCATTATGGGGCACTTCAAATCGTCGACATCATTTACACGAAACGAAGTTCTTCTGGTGTCAATGCGACAGATGTAAAGATGTTACTGAGTTTGGTACATATTTCAGTTGTATCAAATGTTTCGACAAGTATATAGCTAGTTGATTTCAATTTAGATTAATTTTAATTTAATTTATAATTTTAGTGGTTGTGGGGGAATAGCAACACCAAAATCCTTCATTCATTTAGAAGATCAAAATAATAATTGGGAATGTCAACGATGCCATAAAACTGTCCCTAATGGGCAAGTTAATGATTTAATTGAAGATCTAGGAAGGAAAATGCAAGACATGCAGAAGAATTCTCTGCAAGCTGCTAAATTATTTATTAAGCAAGCTTTGAAGTATTTACCTCCAAATCATTTTTATATTACGGATGTTAAACTTGCTATGAGTGAAATGATTGGACAAGAATTTAGAGGTGGCATTGCTACTGTTTCTGATGATGAATTACTTTTAAAGATAAAAGTGTGCAAAGAACTTTTGGAAATTATTAATGTTTTGGCACCTGGTAAGTTAAAATATTTGTAGTAAACTGTATTACAGTAAACTTTTAAATTGTAGCTGAAAACAGAGTAAGAGGATTGTTACTTTTTGAAATTCATTCTGCCATAGCGGAAAATGGACAACGGAAGGGAATAAAACAAGAAGAAGGTCCTGATTATCTTTTGGAATCTCTTTTGGTAAATTTAAATTTGTTTGTCTATTATTCGTTGATTAAAATTTTAATGTTTTAGGAATCTAAGAAATACTTGACAGAAGCAATTAATGTGTTGAAACATGAGCCTTCTGTTATGCCCGAAGGAAAAATTTGTGAACAATCGAAAATTAATCTTCGCGATATTAATTTATTATTGACTACTGTTCAAAGCAATCTCACTCAAGTACCAATTTAGCTATAAAGTTTTCTTATTGCTTTTGGTTGTTTTAAGGAACAAACAACATTAAATATTTTGAATCTTTGATATTTCTATTAGAAATAATTCTTGAACTATTTAATCATACATAATATTTATACATTTGGAGTTTCTGTAATTTATGTATTTAGGGAACAAATTTATAATGAATATAGATTAGCATATTTGATACCAATAAATAAGGAGTTATTAGCTGCATTGTTTGTTTTGTTTGTTTAATTTTACAGAGGAATGTTTTACAAATCGACATGGGAATGCGCATCAGTTACAGTCAAAAATGAAGGAGTTATCTTTGTTTAAAGGTTTTTTACCAAATTGGTCACGAATTGCCACTTGGCCTTTCACTTTTTGGTTGTTTTATGAACAAAGCAATAGAATAGTCAAACAATTTTACAAAGTTTATTATAAATTTAAAATCAACAAATTTTGTAACACTAGTTTTAGATTTTAATAATCTATCGATTTATAATCAATATTTTAGAATACAAATAAATTTAAAATTAATTTTTCCCATAGATACGCGGCAGCGCAGTTGCCGCTCAGATTTGCATGGGCTCTTATGAGAGATTTTTTAATTAATTCAAATTAAGAGTTTTTCTTCTTTCGAAATTTTTTTTTTTTTGAATATTCGTATTCTACATATTAAATAGAAGATGAAAACACCTTTGGTTAGTCTCTAGAAGGTTTCAGGTTCAGCTCATCGGACATCATCAATGTACTCAAGTCGTATGCTCTTACTTATCTAGTA
>JASKGN010020646.1:0-18322 GCA_030556245.1 Falagria sp. GC000072 | reverse complement strand
ACTTTTTCAAATGCAATTTTCGTATTCAAAAGTTACTTACAATGATTTGGCGTAATTGTTCTATGAAACAATACACAAGAAAATACACAATGATATAAACTAGAATAAACACAAGAGATTAATTATTTATACACTGTGAAGTTTAAAATATATCTTAGATTCATAATACAAACTAAAAATTGAAAGAATGAATACGTAGCACATGTTCACTTGCCGATTGCGATCTGCGAATATTGCTATACAGTCGCGAGGTGCAAAGTTTGCATGTGTTAGTGAGCGCACTTTTACACGTACAAATGGTGGCTACATTTGCAGAACGCATTTTAAAGGGCTTTTCGCGTTCTTTCGAACGGTGAAAGAAATACAATAAGAGTTTACTTACTTACAACCTATGTAGCAATATAAAATTAGTAGTGACCAGGAGTGACTATTGTTTCTTATTTCTGCTACTTTACTAGATTATTCTATTCGTATATCTAATTATTTTGATACAATTACTAACTATAATTTAAAATTAGACAAAATTATAAATAAAGTCTGCCTTGAGAATATTCAAACCTGCAAAAAACAAAATTTTATGCAAACATGGTTTACTGATAAAAGCAAATAATAGGCAACTTTATATGTTCATTTCTCTAATCAATCATAACCTTTTAAGAAAGATAGTCAGTATTTTATGTATAAAGATTCCGAAATAACTTAATAAAACAACAATGGGAGGTGAAGGCGTTCTTCCAAATAATTATAGTGGAGGACCCCAAGGTCTTGGAGATCCAGAGGATCGTACATTACGTAAGGTCGAAATTGAAGTCATGATACCAAAGAAAATGCGAGACATTGCAAAAGCTGAAAAATGTCCTGAAGAAGTACTCAAATTCTCTGACTGTTGCAAGTCGAATAGTGTACTTATGGTATTTTCATGTCGCCAACAAAACTCTGCTTTGAAGGAATGTTTATCGAAATGGTATCAAGATGAGGATTTCAAGAAAAGATGTACCGAAGAATACTTAAAAGAAAGAAGTGAATATAGAAGAACAGGAATTACTAAGAAAAAATCAAAATTGCCAGTCTCCATGTAATTTCGAAATCAATGAAATGCTAAATTATAAATTGTTATAAATTGCTATATAAAGTACAATATATAAAATTAGTTGTTACTAATGTTATTTTCTTCTTTTAAACAGAGCTTCTTTAATTTTAAAGGACTTAATACAAGTATATTCATTTAAATTTATTTCATGCATGTTTGGATAAATAACATAAGCTATGAGAAGTTCTTTCCTTGCATTTTCTGCTACTCGATTAAGTCCAGTCAAAGTACATATGTCCATCTTTCTTCTTGATGGTTTATTACCATTTATAATACCTATTATAACAATGTAACAGGAATGACAATTATTTGGACCATCTCTATATAATACTGAAACAAAAGAAGTCAAAGCGTTAAAATGAAATTATAAACACATGCATGTAATTGAATACTTACAGAAATCACCACCAAATAATAATCCTGATTTTACAACCCAATTCTTACTTCTATAATAATGATAAACAACATAATTCTCAGTAAACAAATCATTCAATTCATTAAATTTAGTCCAAACATTTTCTAATGACATACAAACATTATTTGTATCAATTAATTCCACACAGTTCATTTGCATTAAATAAAAAGCCTCTTCATGCAAAAGTTGTAGGCTTAATACTTGTACTTTATTA
Source organism: Falagria sp. GC000072 (assembly GCA_030556245.1). Lineage (NCBI taxonomy): Eukaryota > Metazoa > Arthropoda > Insecta > Coleoptera > Staphylinidae > Falagria > Falagria sp. GC000072. The sequence goes on along the minus strand of JASKGN010020646.1, from coordinate 16,603 downwards.
ATATCATATTCTACTTTTATATTATTAAAATATCTGTCTTCTTCAGTTTCATCTTCATCGCTACTATCAGGTGCAACAAGAACTGTTCGAGGTTTTAGTTCATTTGCCTTAGTAAATTTCACTAAATTATTTCTGTATTGTAATTGCCTCTTTCGTAATATTTCCATTTTATGAAAATATACTTTGTTTCGACAAAGTGTTCCTTTGCCAAATGATCCTCTCTCTTGAATATTTCGAATAACTTCTTCATCTTTTATTAAAATAATAAAACCATTAAAGTAGGCTTTATATTTTTGTAGTTTCCCATTATTTTGTTTAATTATTGGTAAATTTATAACGGGACAATGTTTGTCATGAATATCTACTTTATCCATTCATTTATTATTCACTGTTTTATTAAGAATTAATTAATTTTTACTTGTACAAGTATTTTTATCAATAGCATAAACACATTGAGCACATGTTACACTGATATCGTTATTCTGATTCAGTGTATTTGCGTCTGCCTATAGTTATGTCACGTTTATGCAAAATTATTTAAAAAAGTTTTGAATCTAAATTATTTCAAAGGAAAAAAATCCCAGGAAAACATTACAATGAAGGTTTTTTTAGTTATTTAAATTAGTGGTAAAACTGCATTTGGAAAAAGTATCCTATTGAAAGAAAAAATTTATATTTAAATATGTAGCTTTAAAGAAAGGTATTTCTTTTGTGGAAGTTACGAAAGTTATTTTAATTGGAACTTGAGATGAAATCAAATAATGCATTCCAATTAAGATCTTTAGAAAATATAATACTTGCTATTTAAATGTTTGGATTTCCAAACAACAAAGTTATTCGGATTTGTTTATGTTTGACCATAAAAAAATGTTTATTTTCTATTCTAACTACTAGTACATTAAATTAAAAAGCTTTTAAAATTTTTTCTTTAATCATTATCAACAATATGCGCAACCTACATTTACTTTTAACATTACCTTAATAAAATCTACCTCCATTTTACAATAAAAACAGCATTTAATCATGATTAGACCGAATTAATGTCATTAACCACTAATGTCATTAATACATTATTTACATTTAGCCTATTTAGTAAAGTACTCTTCATGTATATAAATATCTCTTTTAGACAATGTATTTAAAGTCAAATAAATCATTTCCAACACGAACAATTCAATTCATTCACCTATATAAACCGTTAAAGTAATTCCTAACTCTATAATTTGGCTTGGCAGCATCCATTAAGCTTGCATTTGACCATATTAGCCTAATTAGCATTATTTGCATGCAAAATGTGATATTAGCCAAGGCATTAATGAGCTTTCAGAATTATTTTGTGGAGTGTTTGTCGTACAAAGCCAAGTTAGTCCAAACATCCGCTTGGAAGATAATATAATGAGTGTTTTGCAAGTTTACAATCTGCAAATTTTGCAGATGATGTTGATGGTCTTTCTGATTGCAATTGACGGAATCTTCTAGAATCGCTTTCGTTTTTCATTGGAACTCGAGCACGTTAACACTGAAAAAACTGGCGGAGATGGTTAATATTTAATTTGCCACATGCACCAGCGTGACTAATTCATATGCCGACGATGACGCGGTCACATGTCATCTCATCCACAAGAAATGAATATGCGAGCAACGCCCAAAATATATTAATGATACTAATCATGTGCACATTTGCTTCTCTTAACTAACGCCGAAGACCACCCAATGTCGAAAAAGTAAACGGATAGAGATGAAAAATGAGAGAATTCCAAGATATATGCATGGCGTCTATATTGTAAAAGAAAAAAAATTGAAGATGAGCATTTTGAAGAACAAACGTTTTTGTTATAATATTAATTGATGTACAAATGTGATGAATCGTTTTTTTTTTCTAATTAAAAGTTTTTAATTGGGTATTATATTCATAATAAGGAAACTTTGCGAAAGTCTTTGAGTTGAAATTTTGGCTCGAGTGCAAAGCTTGCAAATCTTTCAAAACAAGTAAAATGCTAACTTTTGTCCTTTTAACCTTAATAGATAAGATCAGGGGAAAAGTTTAGAACCCTTTTCAATAAAATATGCGATGCTGTAATAGATTAATGTAAAATTTCTATCAGAAACAGATTATGATCGGTTTGCCGCGTGCCGTTAAGAAAGGAGAGTAAAAAAATCAAGGGAAGTGCATAACAAGGGGGACCTTCTGCTATCCATTTGATGACTAGTACCTAGTGGGAATATGGGAATTAACACCACCGCAAATTCGAGTATGTGTGAGTCGTTTTCTGCTTACGGCTGTTGATAAACTAGGGACAATCTCTAGGGCTCAGAATCTTGCAGTCTCCTTACATCGGCACAGTGTTGGATGAACTAAATTTTGGGCTAGAACATCACATACCACCTAGTCCGTCATAAAATGCTGATCCAAGATAATACGGTGCTTTATAAGCACGAATATCTCGTATGTACATCATTGATTGTATGTTGTCTATGTATGCTATGCATTCGTGGCTGGTTTTGTATTTAGGTTGCTTGTGTTTGGATAATTTGGGGGAGAAGGTTAATGTAGACAACGCGTCAGCTCAACGTTGGTTCCTGTTGGATCTTACTAATAGAGTGGAGACGAACAAATACTGATGGTGTTTCATCCCCTCACCAATCTTATTCGAAAAGCAGTTCTTTACTGGGGGAGGAATTTTCTACTTTCTACATTTTGCTGTATCAATAGATATGTTTCCTCCTTCTATGAATCTATCGGCTTTTCATCTTCAGATTTCTTGAACTATGAAGATGAATGGATATTTCCTGAAATTACTATTTGTTTAGAGTCATTCTTTTTTGGCAAAGAAACCCTCAAAATAAATATCAATCAAGAGGAAATAAAAATATTAACTAAAGTTTAGTTAGCACTTGGTATGTAAGTGTAGATGCTTAATAGGTCTACAACCTAATTAAAATGAATTAATGTGTTATATCTGAAGTGCAAATGCAAACGCAAACAAACAATGGAACAAATACAAGAGGCAATAAAATTCTAATTAAATTCCGCGATTCCGTCATTCTATCCAGTCTCGTAAAACGTTTCAAAAGTCAATGTTGGTTCAATGTCCTCAGTGTAACTTCTTCACTTGTGGCTTCTTTTAGGTTTTATATCTTTCTTTCTTTGAAATCCTGCTTAAGCATTAAGTTCGTAGGTTTTCGTCACTTTTTCAGGTTCCTATATTTGTTACATACATGCACAGTGCATTCGCATTCACATGCATTTTGTTCGCGTCGCAACGAGCAATAAAGCTACACTGGTCGAAAGCTCAGATAAGGATATTTGTATTTGAGAGATCTAAATTTAGAAAACTACGAAATGCGTGTTTAACGGCACGCATTGTATGCACAGGGACTGCACTGCCCAAAACTATTAGTATTCATAGCTTTCATAATCCCCGATGTTAAAACTTGTAGTTAATAAAGGTGATGATTTTCGGTTATGATATAATCATACCTGATATGTGACAGCTTTATGAAGAAAGTAATTAACTTTTTGATCGTTTTATTATCCCCTGACATCATCAAGCATTAGCACACTTGCTTATTTTGCTTTCGTTTCAATGCAGTTACTACTTGTTTATGTATTTAGTATTTAGATTTAGTTATTAATAACGTTAAGATCTTAATATGTAGTTGGAAGCTACGAGTACCTAACTATTACCCTATTACACAGTGCAATGTAAAGAAATATTTCAACTCATGTTATGTATTTGGCATGGATTCTTGGCATGTTTGGCTAGTAAAACAGACACTTTTAAAGTATGTAATTTATTTATGTAATGCATTTTAAATCAAATATTCTGTGTTTCATAAAGTAATGTAAATATGCTGACAATTTGGACCACTTGATTTTTAATTGACAAAATGGATGACGCTAGTGAAAATGGCGTAGCATAAACGAAGAAAAACGAAAATGAACGAAAAAATAAACTTTACTTCTAAATTCAAATTTTTTGAGAAAAGTATCCACAGATTTACTCTAAATTTGTCATTAAAACTAAATCAGCTTGACTAGCAGGTTTTTGTGACTGCAAGATTTTAATATATAATTTCCGGATTATTTCAACTATAAGTAGAAATTTCTCCCTCAAATAACTGGAAGAATTTTGTAAGCTTAGTATTCGTATCATCCTGTCAAGCTAGTAGGTATGTGATTCTTCTGAAGTTCTTCATTCTTAATCTTAATCTTCGTAAACAGTATGTGTCCTCCTGGTCAGGACAGCAAACACTGGAATACAATTTATAGCCATTTATATTTCCATCATCCCGTAATTTTATTTTCGTTACGTTGTTCTGTTTTCCATTGCACTCTTTTTCATTCGTTTTCTTGTTTATCTTATTATTTTTTGTGTTCAGTTCTTTCATGCAAAAAGATGGAAGCCATATTTCATGATAATATATTCTTAATATCTTAAACCACACACTTCTCCCTTAGAAATTGTGTATAGCAACAGGGACGGATTGGAAACGTATTTAACGCCCTATTTTAAACATTTAGTTATAAGAATACATGCAAATATTACCCTGTCACACACCTTATGCGTTTACGTTTAGAATTGCAGATTTATTTACCTACGCTTCTTAGATAAACACAAATGAAAAGCCCGACTAAAGAGTCATATCTATAGTTACAAGTACTTTACTTTAAAGTAACTTATGCAGCTACACACGTTGATTTTATGTGCGCAGACATATAATAAAATCCTTTTGGCATATATGGGCAAATGAGCAAATACCTCATACCAACATAAAAAATCTTTACTTTGTAATATGAAGGAGATTGAAGAAACAACCACTAAGTAAACTCGCATAAGAATACTAATCGCAAATTTAAATCAGCGTCCGTCAAAGTGTTTTTTTTATCCAACTAAACAAATGAAATAAAACAAAACAAAGATATTCGCGAGGTCATTTTCTCGCGATTGTTATGTATGACTCCTATCTAATTACGATTCAATAAAAACTTCGTTACCTTACAGCCTCCTTTTGTTGATTTGTTTGATTATGCCATTCAGCATCACTTCTAATTGGGTTGAGTGCCCGCTCATGTATTTCGCATCATCCTGAATCCAACCTTCATCATTTGTACAGTTTTATTTATTTCTATATTTAATTGTTTTTAATAAACCACACCAAACAATTACAATAGGTATAATTGCATTCTCAAGAACTTTAAGATACATGTCGTGTCTTCGCTTGTTCATGTCTTGATTTTAATTATGTATTAAAAATGCGAGTGCCACAGGAGCAAACAATTATCATAATAATAATTCTCATCGTAAACAGAGACTAGATGACGTGTAATTGTACATTGAAGTGAGCATTTACGCGTCAAGTGCTCGCGGTTTGTTTTCCTCAAGTCATGTTACCTTACATATCGCGTGAATTTGTCTTTTTATTAGGATAATATCAACTGTGCCAAGTATATGAGTAGGGCACCTAAGCAATACTTGATGACAGCTTGTTTACCATGAACAAAGAACCGACTCATACTAAAACCCTTATTTTGATTTCATAAGCTCCAGCTTGGAACGTTATATTCTTTGGAATGCAAATATTTGATGAGATAATATTTTTTCTGACATGATAAATGAACAGGGACGTCTTAGAGGTGAAACTTTAACAAATTTATTTATGTGGGGGAGCCAAATTTGCGTTTATGGATTGACATATAAAGTGTGAGTTTTCATTACTCGAACTTTTTGGCCTGTAGACAGTAGCGCCACTACTGGAAAAGAAGCAAATCAAAATGGATAAATTTAGAAATGAACTAGACAGAGAAAGTTATGAGAAGCTATTTTGTAACATTGCAGTAGTGGGGGCTCAAAGACAAAATGGAACTTCTGAACAATGTTGGAGTACTTATCACTTTTTTCCTGTTTCTTATGAGACATACCAAGTTTCAAGTAATATTTCCACTCATTGAAAAGACTAAAGTAATATTGTCATTCAATTTGCAGTGATTGATACGATCAATAGACAATCGCAATTTGGCAAAGCAGTAAAATAGCCGAGCGACGAAGGACCACAGACTAAAGTGGACAAATATAGAATCAGCATGAAAGTACTTTCGTACAGTAGACAATCGAGTATCGTATCAGGGGTTGGCGCACGTAAAAGATAGAAACGCATCAAATTGGCATGGTGGAAAAGCAGACTAACCGAAAGCGTTCACGCTCAGTCGATTTGTGCGATAGCGAAATGCTTCGATTGAAGCATTTCGAAGAGTACCAGAACGGAACGTATCGGTATCGACTCAACTGTCGATATCGCAGCAAGCAACAACACAACGCTGTCCTATCCTATCCTATTCCTGTGTCCCAATTCGATATAACTATTGACAGTATTCGTGGTGGAAATATTAGCGATTTGATTATGCATGCGTCGATTTAAGGGTGGGATTCACAGCACATGTTTATAATTCGTTTTGTCGATGGGTCAGGGGTCGAGGTTTGGGGGTTATACATTCAAACCAATTTTAAATTGAAATTACATGCATCAACAATTTTTGCGATGTGTATTATGTCGGAAACAATTATTATTAGTTAATTGAATTTCTAAAATTATATAGTATTGTTGGAAACCAAGTAAATCAAGTAAAATATTTACAATAAATGACCTGAATTAAATGTGGACTCCAATCGGACACCAATCGGATTGAAACTGTTACTGCGCATGAGCAATTGTCGTGCGCGCAGTGCTCATTACTGGTCTTGCCAAATTTGCGTTTATATTACGCATTTCTACAAACGTAATTCGATACATTCAAGTAATTACAACAGTCGTGTATAAGAGGAAGTTAAATTATGTCATGTCGTGAACATAACACCATTAGAATAATATCCGAAATATATGATCTGACATGAAAGGGCGAAGTAGAAAACCTGCAACAATCGGCGATGATCAATTACGTTGTTAAGGGTAACAATCTTCAGGTTGCAAGCGCACTGTGTTTGGATTAAACGATCGGCATGGCAGGAACTCAGGAACGGATCTACCTTTCGAATATGAATGAAATGCTATTTCGCTCCCTATTCCATAATATGTATTATATTACCAGTGGCGTAACTAAGAATCCCCCACCGTTTGCAAAAGGGAAATAACGAATTCGGAAGCTACGTCAATGAAGTTATCAACGGTTATCAGCCGAATTTCGTTCCTTGGATTTTCCCTTCTTGAAATTTCTTTTTCCATTGTATTGCTTTTCTTACGAAGGTGTTGAAACTCGTTATTCGTTTTTATTGTTAGCTGTTGATTATTCGGTTATTTGTAGGAATTTCCTCCTAATGTAAGTTTTTCTCTGCTTTCAAAGCAATGGGGTGGAAATGAGAGAAATCTTTGTTAGAGGAAAGCACGCGCAAGGGTTCTCGAAAAAGCAGCAGGGATTAACTCACTTGAAAATTCACAATGGTCAGACAAAGGGAATTTACTTTGTTAACGTGTGCTAACTTAAGATAAGTGGATGATGACATCAAAGATAAATTGAATTTCTAATAAATTTGAATTGTAGTTGTAATTTAAATAAATAATTGTAATTTATTTTTAGAGTTTGTGTTTGTAATTTATGGTGTCACATCAAATGGCGAAATCTAAATTTGTACAAGAAATAAAACATTGTTTTAGACCAAAATAAAAATATAGACGCCATTGTTTGGGCAACAGTTTTAATGCCTTCCTGAGAAGCATTTTCATAAAAATTAATAATGGAAATAGAATATCTTTTCCAATGACTTTTGGAACTGACCAGATATTATTACCCCTGAAGAAATATCTGTATATGATACTGTGTGAGTAGCCTTATTGTGTTTTTATCGATTGACGAGCACCTACATAGATATTTTCATTTTCTTTTCTTTCTACCTTCTCGCTTTTCTTTTTCTATGCTATTGTGATGTAGTTATAGTCACCCTACGAACTCAGTTCTTATTTGTTTTGGAAAATAAATATAAAAAGCGTGTCGTATATATTGTGTATTCCCTACATTGGAGTTTAGTTAAACTCCGTCGACAGAACAAATAACAAAACAGAGCAACAGAACAAGTGCTCATATTGCACTACCCTGAGTGTTACAAAAACCCCGACTATGAAACTTTTACGACAATCCTTTGTAAACATGTAAATCCCTTTAGGTGGATGTTCAGGATGTTTATTTGTCAAGACACAATGCAAACGTTAATAACTCGGTACTGATTTTACAGTATGATGTCCTCCGAAACAATGCCAATGTTAGTGAATTGTCATGTCAGTATGTAAAGGTGAGTGCAGAAAGGTCGTAGTCATAGCGATTCCACAGTTGAACAAGCTGCATTTTGAAGTGGTATAGTACTAGTATCTCACCCACACCACTATCGCTTCAAATAAAAACGCTATGATTGTGCCACCCATGCGACATTCAACATGCAACAATCGCGTGACACACATAAACCATAAAAATCAACCTCAACTTGGAGGAACGATATTATATTATATATTAGTTATTATTAGTGTCGTTGCTCTTTTTTTTTTACTTGGGTTGGTTTTGTATCTTCGTCTTTGACTTGCGTGTTGAGTTTTTCATACATTCAAACTCTACTAAGTCATCCTAATATTAAATTTTATCATGCTACTGGTATTAGTAACTTGTATGTATTCAAGAGCTAATAAAGTTACACCTTTTACTAATACTAATATGTAATATTAAAACTCAGAGTTTCTCAAAAAAAAAAAAACGAATGCATTTTGTTGCCATATAAACCAATATTTCCCAAAATGGATACTGAAGGGAGTTTGGGTGGGGTAACTGCACAAATTTAAAAAACACAAAATATTTTTTAAAAAAGTCCCTCAAAGATTCAAAATGGCGGAACTAAAATTTTTCCTTCTCACACTTTCGGAAGCACATTTATTCTCTTCCTATTTCAATGAAACTAAGTTAACCAGTTATCTCATTTAAACTAATAACTCGATTTTTAGTTAACAAGCTCTGAAACGTGATTTGCTAATTTAATAATACGAAGTGTATTAAGAATGATAAGATTATAGCATGTATTTTTAAAAGCTTCCGGCGTCGTTCTGGAATATTGAAATTTAAATTGATTCGATTTGTGTTCGCATGAAGGAAAAGCTATCTGATATCTGACAGACACGTAAACTAAATTGAAATCGATTACTCAATGAATGCTACTGCTTGCAACTGAATTACTTACTACTGGAGTGAATAAAACTTTTCGTCGACAGGTGTGTTCCTCACAAATTGGGAATCATTTAAAATATCGGGTTTGCAATGTTTCAACATGCAATATCTTTTTGGTTTACCGCTCATCTCAACTTCCAAACAAAATGTGCAAAGGTTCGTCTTCAAAGATGTCTTCCAAGATTATGTTTGAAGGTGATATGTGTGAAAACCATCATGGGTGATATTTGTTTGCATACATACTTATCGCCTTCGTGGTAGATCCAACCCATGTTTCAGTTGCTTTCCAGGATTGGCTTCAGGTAAAAGTTCGTGGAAATTTTCGTTCCAAAAAAGAAAAAAAGGAAATGGCTCTTCTAGATTTTGATAAAATTAAGTTTTGTTAGTTTTTGGAAAGTCTGGGATTCATTTTTTAATTGTACTCTGAAACCCTGATAGCTCCAAACCCTCCTCCTTGGATCATTATGAAAACTTTCAAAAATCCTTGTAACATCTTCCAAATCTAAAGCCAACACTGTAAATATTCATCCATGATTCTGAATTCTGAATACTCAGTCGGTTGTTGCAGTAATCCTGCAGACTTGTTTCGTCTTTCGTTGAGTAGTACTATAACGGCTAGCAGTGTGGTTTTGCAGTAATCGTAACGTAGTCAGTCAGTCAGTCCATTCTGCAGTCCAGTGAAGAAATAGTAGTAGAGCTTTGCGATGTATCCGAATGCCTGCTGAAACGGGAGAGGAGTCGGGAATGAACGTCGCCGAATGGTGAAACAGAAGAAGAACGTGGAACAGCGAAACGTGCTAGCTGCAGAAGTAAGCGCAGGCGAAGAGAATATTATAGCTGAAGAACCGGCGTTTCGATAGCGTTTGCCGTTTATATTAACGCGCGACGCTCGTGTTTCTGAGTCAGTCGATGCCGCAACCAAGTTCTGAAAGGTCGTACGCGAAGGACCCAAAATACCACAACTCGAAACGCGACTACTGAATTTTCTCTTCGATGATTGGAATTTTCAACTGTATCGTTGACATCTCGCGATTATTGTGTTTCCAATTTGTATTTACGCTTAGTTGTTGCGAAAGCTCTGCGAAGTTTATTCAGTTTGTGAAAAGTAATTTTAAGAATTTATGTGTTAAGTTAATTCATTAAAAATGAGTAGGTAAGTGTATTTCATTTAAAACACAAAAAAAAATCATAATTTCCATAAAAAAAATTTAATTTACATATTATCCTAAAAATTTGAATAAATTTGAAAAGCTTTAGTGTAAGATAATAATTTTTTATTCCTCAAAAGTAAACAAATTAATTAATTAATTAACTTTATAAAAAGTATAATGAATTAATTCCAGTAGCAATATCTACAAAAAAAAAAAAATTAAAATCAATAAATAAATAAAGATCGTGTCAAGAATCATAAACACCAACACACAATATTTTAATTGAAAAAAATTTAAGAAAGAAGTTAATAACAATAATTAACAATAATGTATTATGTGATACAAGATACAACACCTACTGGTATAAATACATATAACGAATAAATTAATTGGTTCTCGTTGTGTTTTTGTTCTAATAAGATATATTCGTTCTGTCAGCTTTAGTAGTTAAGTTAAACGCTTAGTTTAAAGGCTTATTAATTCAGAACTCTACCACGAATAAATGAAGCGTGACAAATCATCAAAGTTATAATGTTGCTTACTCTCTTCTTCTGGAAGCATTTACATCAAAGTATAGCAGATAATTTCAATGACGAGTACTACCTAATACCTATGTACCAATTCATACACATTTATTACGATAACTTTACAAATTTACTTATTTTAAGGTGACTAACCACATTCTTCTTAGGTGGTTTAACACATAAATACTTTACATTTGACTTTTTTTTTAAATTTGTTATTTTTTGTTATAAATTTTAAAAGAATTGAACATTAATGGCTAATATTAATACAGTTTAAGATCGTGAAACGTTAATGGAGCATTTTAATACCCTGCTATGCTAGCGCCACCACCACCAGTCATCACTTTATTTCTTACTTAAATAATCATTATTAATCTATTATTACGCCCCTGAGACAATTTCTAAAAATATATATCATCAAGGCAGTTCCTAGGCAGTGGCACATAATTCAGAAGGCGCTATTTTTATATATACAAGGGCCACCGAGTAATTCTGAACAGTAGAAAAATCTGATAGGCACGCCACTAAATTGAATTGAATACAATCAAAATAAATATCAGTTACGTATAGAATTAATTATTCAATGGAAATAAATTTTAGGTAAATTACACACTTTCTTCGTCGTACTATTTGACATTTTAGAATGAAAAATATTAAACACATAATATTTACTTAAATCACCTTCCATATTAATTCCCATATATATAATCATGCATGAAAATTATTATTTGGCGGTGTGTAATGCATGAAGTATGTAATTTGGTATTTGGGAGTTCAGTTAGGAGCTACTAAACCGCAGGTATAATTTAGTTTTCCATTATTATTATGATTCATCTGGTTTATCCCATGTACCTCCCTATCTTAAAATTGTATAGTTATAGAGCAAAAGAATAAAGTACACAATTGATACTAGGAATAGAATTAGAGCATTAAGAAAATCATCATTAAATTCAAATGATGAGTAATTTTACAAATGTTTACAAATTTCCGTTTCTTTAATAAAATTAATAAGAAAAGTCTCACTTTCCTGCCTAAAATCCGACAAAATATAAATTTTGCTTATAAAATTAAAACACTGTTCTATTTTACTTATTTCTCCATACAAATAATAAAATTTTCCAAGCAAAGCAAAATATGCAAACTTAATTTGAATTTTTTTAATATTGAAATAGACAGGTATAATACACCAGTTAACTCTTAATAAGTTAAAGTGGCCGATATAGTCTACAAATATCTCCTGGAGCAATAAGAAGTAAATTAATATTAAGCCGATGTGAACATTACATAAGTAGGTATAAATTATCCCAGGTTCTTCAGCGGTATAGCATGTTGTTACATATAGGTACTGCATATTTATAATAGGCAAGGTGAATCGCCGGCATTGCTAGGCACTATCTTAGCTTGGCAAGTGGTTTCACGGTATGGTTCGCAATTTTTATTTTAATTCTACTCTATGGCCGACCGCCATTCGTTATTTTCTCCCATTATGTTAATTTTGTTTGCATTCATTTGCACTTTTAATGTTGCAAGTTAACTTAAGCAGCTTGAATTGAATTAAAACAAGATGATTAGGAAGATACATATACATTATAAAGGCAAGGCCGTTTAATTTTGATTTGAATTATTTGCATTTTGTATTTGAATAATATTAAATCAAATGTTTTCTTTCATAATTTAATTTGTGAACTATCAGATGGTAGATGGCGCCAGATAAGTAACGAACCTAATTTACTCCATAAAATGTCGCGTTAAATTTAATTTTAATTTTGCGATAAGGTTTAATAAAATTAATGTTGATAAAGTATTAAAATCACTATTATAATATCATTAAAAGATAAGTAAGGGTAACTTTATTGAAAAATGCCAATTTATTTATCCATTATATTTAATGGTTAATTATTTTTTGTATGCTGAAGAATGCATTTTGCATTGGTCATTAAAAATAATGTACACTTGTGCGCAACTTCCATTATCCATTAAAAATTAATTGATAATGCTAGAAGTATTTAATACATAATGGAAAGCATGTAATGAATTATTCAAAATTACTCGGTCAATACTAGTAGAGCATTATTGATAAAATTAGTTTAGACTATCAGTATATAAATTGATTCACGCTTGCGCAGATTGATTTTATGAACAAATTTGACAGCTTGTAGAAACAAAGTTATTGAGGACATTAACGAATTATTTCACTGATTTTTAGTTGTCAAACAAACCTAATCCAACATTTAAAATCAGTTTGGAACTTCTTGTTGAATGTACACGCGCAATTTATAAATTCCGAATCAATTTAGTATCAGTTTGGAACAACTTGTAGGAACCAACTTATTATTCCAACTAGACTATGCAACCCAAACAACACGTCCGTTAATTTTAAATTTTTAATTAACTAAATAAATAAAATCACAAAAAATCCTTACTCATTCTTTAAAAATACTTGTTGATTTGTATAACAACAATTACCATAAATAAACTAAGATATTTGGGCAGTCAACAGTTAATTCAAAATCGAGGCAAGTTGAATCGAGTGGAATCAATTGGGATACATAATAAGTGCGTTTCGAAATTTGTATGTACCACTGCCAATTTTCATCTCTAGATCGTACTCGTATTTTATCAAGCGCTGCATGGAATATGAAAATGCATCTTGCATTGCGTATGCTTATATTAATGAGCCAATTGTACATATAGCGATAATGCCGATAGCGGCAATAGTCATAAATCCTGAATGCGTTCTTGGTGAATCCACGCATATCGGAACACTCTTTGCGAGCGTCTTAAAAAAAATTGGGAAATTGTAGGGTGTGCCCAGTAATATTTATTGCTTGAATTTTTCCAATGGCGCTTCATGATTTATACGAATATTTATTGCCTAAATGCGATGAGATTGAACATCTATACGTTCAGATTAATTTTATCTTCAATATAATTGAGTTCCGATGGAGTAACGTCGATGCCTTAAGTAAAATTTGTCAGCGACTTAATTTCTTTTAAAGAGCCTTTGGTTCTATTGTATTGTATCCTTCTGAAAAATCCGCTATGTCTATTCATTACCAAAACTCTTTTGTTGTAGATTAGTGGCCAAGGGGCGAAATGTTTTTACTTCCTAGTGTCATAATAAAACTCTGTGTTTTTTGTCTTTAATTTATTTGTTTGAATAGGATTTTGATAGGTAGAATACCGCCATTATAATATCTAAAGATTTATGATATCTTAATGAAAATATATAAAGTTAAGCTAAGAGGAAGGAATAATTTAGTTTTTTTTAGAAATATGTCGATAATGTAGTTCGATGTATACACTAGCGCCACCAATCATTAAACGTGCAACGTATGCGTTAATCAACTATATTAACAAACTTGGTAATTTTTTTAAATTTACTAGATTTTATTCTGTTTCTGAATGGAAAATGATATTTTAGTCAGGATAAACCTCATTTAAGCAAAAAACAAAAAAAAGTGACTGATTTATATAGCAAATAAAATTAAACCACATTGGAAATAATTATAGAAATGAAAAAACAACTGGTGACTCAAGAATTAAAAAGAATTATAAAATAATATTTTATAGTCGCATTGCAAAAAAGCCCAAAAAGAAATGTAAGTAAAGCATGAAAAAAATTGTTAGCGCCATGTCGTGTGCAACTAAAATGAAATAAAGTCATGCAAATGTAATAACGCCAAACAAAATAAAAGAAGAACTTATTGACTAAGTGTTAAATGAAGCTTTTAGAAGCTTTTTCACTACAGTTACATTAAATAACATTGACTTTCGTTCGAAAACGGAAACAAATGTATTAGAAATAAAAACAGTTTTTCAGCATTTAAACGTCGTCCCTTTGAATTATGCATCATTACTAGTCAGTTATTACAGCATTTTATGTGTCGGTAGTAATACAGTCGGTGTGGTGTGTTAAGGTAAGATAATTTGAAGCAAATTTGAAATTTTAATTAAAATCTCATTAAGTATTCCCCCTTGGGCATCATCATGTTCTTTCGTCGCTCTTTTTGATTTTATTTTTCGTCTGCTTTGGCGTGTTGCACCGGCATCGGCATCGCGACCGTGCACTCAATCCAGCTACAAACTGAACTATTCTCCTCGTTCATCCTGCGCAAGCCAAGGAATGAAACAAAAGACCGAAAGACTTCCAGGCAGACTAGACTTTATTCACAAAACTGCAGACACTACTTATTCCAGTCCGACTGACTTTGACTTGTGTCGGGTGTTGAGTTTCGACCTGCACTCATCCAACAAAGCATGCTCATGCAAATTAGCAAATCAAACATTCAACTCTTCTCTTACTTTTAGTCCTTGCTAAACTTTTTTTTTTTGATTTTCTCGGATTGCTATATATATAAAACAGTAGAATTACTTAATTTTTTTTAGGGGCGAGTTTAAAAACCAATGTACATCTTGATCTCAAATTTGGTAGAAAATAGCGAAAATAAAATATGGTAACTTTTGGAACTAACTGTGTATCTATAAGAGTATCCTAATAATACCTTCAAGAATCAGAAAAAAGTAAGAAAAACCTAATGAACGCTCATATATTGCAGAGAAATAAAACGAAGTTAATTGATTTAAATGCGTTTTTAAAGCGTTGAGAAATGATGACTTTATGGCTTTTATATTACACATTGTGTTGTGGTCGTGTAGTTTTTATATTTGTAACAGGTATAACATTATCGGCTAATTTCACAGGAAAATTCCTCTCGTTTTTTCCTCATTCTAATTTTATTTATAGCACATGCCTGCTGAACTACGTCCCTATACACATTCTGCGATGCGGCTCACGCATGTCTTGACATGGACACCAGGCAGCAAGCACTGGTCACTGGGCACATATTTGTAGCTTGTGATAATCCTTTCGCGTGTTGTAACGTTTAGTCTTTAGTCCGCTTTTGGCGGCATTACAGCCGATGGCAAATGCGTCCGTTGCATCATTACAAATACCTTTGGAACGGTATATATCCGACATGTCCAAAAGGCTTCAATGGCAAGCACTCAGGGTGCAAATTATAAAACAATAAAAGCAAGCAAAAATTGCAAGTTGATTTATTTATATGAATGAGGATAACTAGTGGACAATGTCATTAAATTATTGTGGGATTCTTGACGAGATGCTTTTCTTTATCTTGCGCATTGCAAATTGATTCGAAATCAAATAAACAAATCTTGGAATTCAATAACGACGCGTGTTTATTTATCTAAAACAATTTACTATTCGCTTCATGCAGTTACTATACATGACTGTGAAATTGTTATATGCCATATAAATTGCATTCGAGTATGTAAAGAATGCTTAAAAAAATGGATGAGGATGAAAAACATTGGGCCATTTGTTACAATCGTTGAATGACGCAGGAAGGTATATTAAGGAAGCATACTTATCATTATGTCAATATCCAAATTACAGAAAATTGATATTGTGTAAATTACTACGATGGCAAATTGATATTATTTTCTTCTTTCTTATGTTATTTGATAAACAGGTCTTTCTGAACATACAGCTTTATTTGTTTGTTTAGTGAATGATATATGAAGATTACTCAGGAGTGGCAAACTAGTAGCTCATAGAATCTTTTTGCTTTGTTCCTACAAACTGTCAAGGTGATTGGAACTGTCAAACGGAGGGATGCGTTTCGAGCAGCGCGCTTGTTTTTAGGTTGTTCATGGCTTGGTCAGACCCAAGTAGGGAGGGCAACGATATAAATATATCGATATTT
>JASKGN010020567.1:0-26212 GCA_030556245.1 Falagria sp. GC000072 | reverse complement strand
TTCCCAAAGGGTGGTCCGCGGACCCCTGGGGGTCCGCAGCAAAGTTCAGGGGGTCCGCGGAATATAATACTCTTTACATATTTATTTTTTCTATGATGCAAACTGTTATTTTAAAACAAAAATAAACTTAAGAAAAAGGTAAAATATTTTTTAGGAGTCCATAAAATTTTAGACCACACATAAGGGGTCTGCGACAAAATAAGTTTGGGAACCCCTGCCATAATAAAACGAAAATTGCAAATATTCTATTCTGAATACATGTGCTAGAGACGAAGATTCTTCCTAACTGACCGAAAGCATTAAGACGACTTTAATATATTGAATGCGCTCTGCACGGAGGTCTTTATCGGTGTCATTATCAGCGTTAGATGGAATTAACCCGCTGGCAAGCCGTTACAGGGATATACTACATTTATTAACACGAGTGGAATTTCTCTCGGATCTGATAATACACACTCGTACATTCCTAATGTTTTCATGTTCTCTATAGAATATTTGAAATATTTCACTTTATTATCTTCATTATTGTGCTAAATAAAACTTACATCTTAAAATATTTAAATAAAAATTGTTAACTCATTAATCTATTGAAGGCCAACCTGTGGGTCAAAAAAATAAGATTTTTCTTCAGCCTCCGGGTAGAAATTAAAGTAATCGTAAAAAAATATGACAACGATTAACGATAGCAGGCACATTTCTACAACGACTACATCGTTTTCCCAATTTTTTCATTTTCATTTTTTCCGAGCAAGATGGAGATATGGTAATGGCCAGAACCTAAAGAAGTAAGAAAAGAAAAACTGAAAACGCTAGAAATTCTTGTGAGGACCATTGCCTCATAACGCCAACCCATTCATTCGTGTCGCTTCTCGCCCGCAGGCGAAATAAGTTAGGATTTTCGATTTCCGCAATGATTATTTGGCGTTCAGCCAAATGGAATCGGGAATGCCATGGTGCGCGCAAGGGTCCAAAGTGCAGTCCTATTTAATATACCCTGACCACAATCCTTCGCACATATTGCCCTTCTATGCCATGCACGAGGTACTTTTGCTCCTTTCATGCCTATAATATAACATAAGTCCTTGAGAAAAATAATCAAAATTAATTGGCGAATTTAGAAGGAAATAAATTGCGACAAGTGCTCACTTGAAGGATCTTTGGATCTTTTTGTTATTTTCACAAGAAAAACAATGAAGGAAAAACGCATGAGTCATAAGAAGTGTGAACATGATATAATATCGTGAATTTTTTCATTTCTGTTGGTTTCCCATGGTAATAAAACTTCAAAGAACTACAAACAAAACACACCAAATAAAAAGCAACAATGGCCTAATAGAAAAACATTTTTAATAAGATTTTTTCATAGCGACGTGAAAGCCGTAAGACGATCCTTCATATAAGGTCGTGAAATATTTCATAACTCGGATATTATATTTCAGTTTTCCCCATAACAGTGCAGCGTTTTATCGTGACAGTTTTGAATGATTAGTCCCGGCGTCTCCTTTATCCCGATATTTCTAAGAACCTCATTCGCTCGCGGCAAGGCTCCGCCGAAGAGAAAAAACGCTTACATTCTTACGTCCGACACGTATACAACCTAGTTTTCGACAACATCACGACATGCTTCAATCTCTTTTACTAATTACGAGTGGAAAACTTCGTGTTTAAGCTTGTTCTCATTCGCCTGCTTGGTTTCGCGTCCCGACGCTCGCATACGTTGGTTTCGTTCATATACGCTACCAACCAACAAATTATTACCGGTCATACCATTTCTGCTTATATATGAACTTGTGCTTTTCCATTTTACTACTTTCCTACTTACGCCTTTATGCGCCAAGTTTCTCTGTAGTTTACCGCGCGACTGGTTTTCCCGTTAATTAAAACGATTTTCCGTACTGCACAACAGGATATCATCACACTCTGCTTTGTCATAAATCGTCTTGTTGTTTAATACTTTTGAGTAATAACTTTAAAATAAAAAGTAGCATAATTAAAGCTACATCTGAAAGCTTTTTTATAAAGCAGCTTAAACAAGAATTATTTAATGAGATTCATTAAAGTTTATTAAAAAGTTTATAATAGTAATGTATTTGCTCCGTAATACAAAATCATTCATGCCAGAGTCATTTGCTAACGGCGTACTAATTAATCCCAGAAATAGAAACAAACTTGCATGAAGTGTCAGAGCTTTAAATGAGGTGAATGCTTGCCCTATAAAAGCTTTTCCAATTCCGTATGCGTTAATTTCCCATTTGCACTCGTGTAAATTTTTTGCAATTGCAATTAACTTGCATCAGCTTTCACTCCGAATAGTATCAACTCCGATTGGTTTTAAATACTCTTTTTTTCGTAAACAAATGATACGCCAAATTGACTATTAACTTCATGTTTAAATTGAAAATATTTTTGGTTTTTAATTACTGACATGATGAAAAATCAACAAATATATTTTTATATTTTTACGAGCCACCAAACTCATATTGCCCAAAAACCTTAACACTTGAGTACGGAAGTGATAGCCTGGTATATATATAATAAAAAGTTGCTCCAATTTTTAAGGCAAAAATGCGTAGGACAGTAGAAATACATACCGTCCGGTTACCCAGATTCTTCACTCTGCAGTGCAGCAAGACCGTTTTCCCAACGAGGCCAGTGATATTTGAATTTATGCTCGTGTCGAAATATGGGCCCGTCCCCGGGGTAGGCCATTCCTGTAGGAAATCCCGAAACTTCTTCGAAGCGAGGCTCACTGTGGCTGCGTTGACAGGAGGTGGCGAATCGTGCGCTCCTAGAAAAGACAAACATTAACTCATCATAATTTAATCATTGTGAGTTTTGCACTTTGACGCTTATCTCACCATCGTCAAAGTTTTATTATTCACACATGGGGTTTAAGTTCATATTTATGTTTACGTATGTGGATTGTGATTATTAGTTTTCTGATTTTTTTATTTACTGGCAAGTTGTTTGTCTTAAAGTTTAGCTTGAATAAATATCAACTGAGTAAAAAGAAAGACTAAAAACAAGTTAATAAGAAGGAAAAGTCACTAAACAATGCCCGATGATGAATAATGGAATGTATACAGGGTAGAAGCAAGTACATAGAACCAAGACTGCGACTAAAGTAAGCAAATTAACATCTTCGTCACTTTTACAACACAAGGAGGAGCGAGAGTAGCTTTCACGGCTAAATATAAAGCGCAAATTTAAAATTCAGATAGGACGACGCAGGACTTTAGTCTTTGGGCCTCGTCCCTCCTGTTGGAATAGATGCAGTGCCTCATCGCACATTTGCGTCTGATAATGCGCATTAGCCTTTTGTACATTCATTGTCTACTGCACAGAAAGCTCAAGCTCAAAACCTTTGAGCCCATTTTCACTCTTTTTACGCCTGAAATGCCATGAATAAAACTGTGCTTAAACAGAAACTGTTTGTGGATATAATCTTCTCTTCTTGAGATATCGTTTTGTAAAATAATTGTTTGGCTTATTAGTTTGAATTGAACTCAAATAATCCTTCATATTAATAATCATATAAAACAGATAATTTTGGGACATAATTAAGCTCATATGTAAATAAAGCACAAACTGATGTAGTACACACATATCGAATAAAGAGATATTCGGGCTCGCCTTAGTTTCAGTTGTAAATGGCTAGCAAGCGTGATTTCTCTTGGGAATAACAATGACGCTCATGTACATTAGATTACCGCAAACATTATGACATGAGCAACCCCAGAATCAAGACACCCTACCGCACATACTATATGAGATCTGAAGCAAAGTTCGCATGTCCTTCTAGTGCAAAACGGATGTGTCCATACTACTCATGCACACATTTGCCAAATACCTTTCAGCACCATGGCAATAATAACAAACAGCTAGACATAATACAAATTTCCATGGCTGGAAATGCTGGCCACCGACGACTCATTCAACTCGTTGTTTGTTTCACTCAGCAATTGTCTTTGGAATTAATGCGAATTCTAGTTTGGAATTAATTCACTACATGGACATTAACAATAAATGGAATGAAAGTCAAATGGATATAGTTGTATAGATTAAAATAAGATAAACTAAAAAATCCGTTGAAATATCAAAAATTGATTATGGTAACAATAAACTAAAAAGAATGCCATTCCAACAATTGCAATCAATCATTTTTGTGTTGATTTCATGATTTATTTAGTGACACTGATGGCATAAAGCAATTTCGCATTGCTAACTAATGTTGTGTGTTGAACTAGCGATGGCAGAAAGGGAAACATACAAGTCAGAGCTTTGACTAATGTCCGTTCTTGTCGTTTGAATTACAACAAGCTCTGACATAAACCCAAGCTCTTGTTAAGCACGCAGCAATGGAAGCATTGCGGTGCAATTTTACATTTGATAGTTAGCTTTGCTTATTTGCAAGTCTGTAACATTTGTAATAAAAATTTTAGATTCATAATCAATATTCAACGTTGACTGCTATGACTGTAACAGGTTTTATTACAACAAATAACAATTATTTATAATGTCATCACATTTCATTTATCTTCCATTGTCGATTTATACTTTATACAAATATACATACAGAGTTAAGGTGATCAAGAATTTGGGCGTTGGTATTGTGCCTTCAACAAATGACGTCTAAACAAATCTAATCATAAATAACAACTCGAGGCAGCCGAAACAATATATTCGTGACAATCCAGATCTCTTTGCAGACTTATGTACAATGTAACTGCCAGAAGAAGCCTTCGTTGTGGGTTTACAAGCTTGAGGAACCCAAAGCTCGACAGAATTGAGGAGGGTGTGCCACTGATCAAGATAATGTTATCCCAAGCCACACTTTACGCACCTATTGAATCCTTCTTCCTTTCAAACTTTATCACTCTGCTGGATCTTATAGTGCGTAAGTTTGATGAAAGCTTAAGGAGCTAACCATCAGTTGGAAATACTTTGTCTATTTGCTTTAGCCCTAGAAGGAGAAATATCTTCTTGGCTTTGAAAATATTTTGTGAATTTACAAAGAGAGAAAGCAAAATTATAAATGTTGAAAGCTCTTTTTGCTAGGAGCTCTTTTCATAATAGTGACCTAATGAGCTTTCTGAATTTCTGCAAATAAAGCAGGAATTTAGAATAGACATATTCAGGTAATAAAATTGAAAAAGATTTTCAATTTCATTTCTACGTTATTAGGGCTTAATGAATCGAATTGGTTGCTGGTTGCCTGTATAAGTATTGCTAATGATTACGTAGAATTTTTTTCAATTCCTTTGCCTTCTCTTCAGGTACTGGCGCTTTTACACTTTTGCTTGTCTCCCAAAATATCTTGAAGATTCCTACTGGGAAAGTGTAAATTCGGTCTAAGATCGAAAAGCTTTTATAATTGACGTGCCCTCGGCGTACTAGATTCTGTCGATGACGGTGCTCAGAGGCGCGGATTTCTGATCGTTATTATGTTTGCCGAGTTTTAATAATATCTTCTGGATATTCTTGTTTAAATCGGGCTCTGGTTGGAGTCTTCGATGGGAATTGTTGAGAGGAGCTGGGGAAAAGCAATATTTTCGACAGCGTAATTTATTTTCTTATCGCGTGGAGGCTAACATTGTTGAAAAAGCGTGCGCAACGTTGGTTACCCTTGTAATTTCGAAATTGAGTTCCAACTCTCTAAACTTCCAACATGTGATTCTTGTATTAAATAATTAAAAAATTAACAAGAATCTTAATAATTTGATTTATTTTAATTAAGAATGGGACTTGAGATCATAAGATGATTAAATAGATAAGATAAGCCAGAGTGTGTTTTTGGATGGAAGATGTCTTCTTATAATCGAATTCCTTTCAATTCCATTTTCCAATCGCCGGTCTATTCTTTGCGCGTAATCCAAAGCACCTTCGACCGTTTTGACTGACATCATAATGGATAAATAGCGAGAGTTGGAACGACAAGCGTATGCAAAACACGGGAATTCTACAGAATTCTGAAGATCCTCAGTGCCAACGACAATGTCCAATAAAGTTAAATTTCCTTGGCTTTCTTCCGTGGCGGCTTTGCATTTCTATAGACGCATTTCAACTTCGATTGAAACTTTCTCGTTTCCAGTTCATCTGCCGCATATTGATGTGTAGTTTATGAATGCGTCGCGACGCTTTAAAAATTGTTTGCAAAAGATTGACAGAAAGTGCTAATAATGCCAATATTATTTTGAACTATAACTAATTGCTCCCAAAGATAAAATTAAATAAGACTTAATGAGTAATATAAGATAAAAGGAATTTGTAAATTAAAATTTTAATTACGTGTTCTTGGGAAGAGCTAATTGCGTTAGGAATTTCAAGCGTTGAACTAGTTTAATTGCAGCAAACAACCTGAGGAGTTCTTGTGGCAGTAGGTTCGGTGCATAAATAATGCAAGTGCGTTTCTTGCACAGCAGCTTTAATCAGTTGTATGGCGAGATAAGTTGAGAACATGACATCTTGAACTTTAAATTAACTTAATGTCATGAAAACAATTCCTGATTTAAACTTACATTCCATTTTATTTCACGAGAATTACTCTTATGTAAATCATTGATTTCTTTTGGAATTTTCCCTAGATTAAAAATATAAATTTTTTTAAAGTAATCACGAACGTTTTGATTATAAATGCAAATTTGCATTCGTTTCAAAAAAACGTTTACATTAGCATAGCTCCTTTGCTTTTGTTTAGTATTTTTTATTCAGTGACTTAATTGCTCGTAAATGAACAAGCAAAATGCGTGACTGTGCGCGTATAATATTGCATGAGCCCGGCGCCGCCACATGCCCTAGGCGCGATGATGTTGTTGTTTGGAAAAACCGCCAAACGCGCTATCGGCAATTCCTGCTTCTATTCGCAGCCAGAAAATGTTAACCTTCAACATTAGAACATTAATGTGATGTACGTGCGGCGTGTTTTTCATTCACTCCGCCGCCGAAAACACGTAATTCATGCATCTAATTACTTAATGGACGCGTATTAATCATTTAATCGAGTAAATAACATAAATTAGCTGAACATTAATCATAAAATTAGTGCGTTGCGGTTTCCCTGCGCGTGCAATCTATGCCTCTATTAACTCCCAAATGACGCGGGACTTCTGTTACATAGTGCGGAACGAAACTGCTGAAAACTCCATTTCATCCCTAAATATACTATTTCAAAATGTGAAGTGTGTAAATTTTAGATGGTAATAATTATACATTTTATGTGGGTTTTAATTTTATGTGTCGTTAAATTTTAATTATTTGTATATTATGCATTTTATTCATTATAAAATACAATATTTTTAAATGTAATTATTTTAGCCAGTGCAAAAATTAATTACATATTTCTATATTCGAATAATTTGTGAACAGTTAAATTTATATAAAAATTATAAATGTTAAATATTAAATTTAAAATGTATTTAATCTACATTTTTATTTACTTTGTAATAATTATATTTTCAAATAAAAATTATTTAATTTATTGAACTTGATGACAAAAATTAAATCCGTTTCTGAGAAGCTTGCAAACATTGCAGATCCTTTCTGACTTTTGCACTTAAACCGCCACTCAGTGGAAGCTCACGCAATCCCAAGATTCAAACAACGAACGAAACTTGTACAACTTTCATACAAATATACACATACTCTTATTATAATACTAACAGTCACATAAACCTAGCCTCAGGTCAACAAACAATACGAAAATATGAATAATATGAATAAGCATATTGCATGCAGGGGGGAAACATGCAACTTTTCCAGTTTGCAACTCTGCAGCATTATTTGTCAAAGCTAAAAATGTTCACTGCATTAGTGGATTAAGCCAGGGGCGTCATTGCGTAATGCATTCCCTCTGATATGATATTAACAGAATTTGTGATGAGATTATGATATGAGGAATTGCAAAATTGCAATGAATATACATTGCAATATTTCTATAATTAAATGCAAGTTTTTCATCCTTTGTAAATATTTTGATGCAACATAAGCGTTTGAATTTGATATAAATTGTAATTCGTAAGTGGATACTCGCTAATGGGATTTATTGTCATTGGGTCGTTCGTATATCATCTTTTGCTGACATTTAGTATGTGTAAATGTCGAAAGGGATTTATATTTTGCGGATGCGCATTTCGTTACACATTTCCATTTATTATTCGAAAATTTCATCTTGGTTTTTGTTGGGCCCGAAGAGGACACGGAAAACACGATGTTAATAAAGCTAGAATTATCATCTTTATCATTTTTGTTTGTTTAGTATTTTGGATGTTTTATATTCATAACAGCAAATATTTGTGATAAAAAAATGATAAAGCTTTTATAAATGTGTGAGAATTGTACAATGTGGATATAGTTATTTCCAGTTGGAATTTTTTTGTTCTGAAGTTTTTGATTAATCAAAATTTATATGCATATGGAATTCAATATGCAATTTGTGTAATAGACATGAGACTAGAGTAATATTATTCCAAGAGTATAATTACAGCAGAACGTAAACAAGCCCCCGAGCAATTGGGAAACTGTTTCAAACCGCACCTAGAATGTCACGTGAAATGACGAGATACCATTGTGTCCTTAATGTATGCTAGGCTTGGATGGTATATGTACTGTGCTTCTGCATGCATGAATGCTTTTGCTCGCAATGCAAAAACCTCTTCCCGAAACCATCACACATATTTACCCACGTGCACCCACAAACACCCATCATGATTTGTACATGTAGCGAGTTAATTAATAACTAAGATAATTTGATTTAGCTCAACGAGTCGGACGCGTATCGGCGCTTAATCTTTTGCCTCGTTTACCAACCCATAGCAGGAAAGGAATCGAGCGTGGGACGTTGATGCAGGGGCCATTTTTATGCTTTTAGATAATTGCATGTATACACATCCATTATTCATTCTGGAAGGCGTGCAGGAACTCTCTGGATATATGAATATGAATCTACTGAGAAAAAAAAATGACACACCATCCAATATATCTTTTTACTATTTTTAGCTTTTAATTAAAAAAATAATTTCCTAGCAGCAATTGAAATTTTTTTAAAAATAATTTGAAAGTCAATATAATGCATTTCGACTGGATATCGATAAAAAGTGAAAGGTATAAAAAGCTCGAATAAATGGATCGACCCCCTTGAAAACTCCAACCCTAAGATGAAAAAACACTCATGTTCTTCAGTGCGCGCTTCTTTTGATTTATCTAATAGAGCGTAGGAAAGTTGTCCGTACAAAACGACGATGGACCTGCCAGTATGTTATTGTGGACGAAGAAAAGCTTCGAGCTTCAAATGTGTGCGGCGCTTTGTAATGGTGGAAAGTGGAATAAGAGCCGAAAGATTTTGTAAATGGAGGGACAATATTTCTCGACGATTCCTTCGTGTTTTCCTTCCGCGCATTTTGGTTCGCAACGACCGATTTTGACCGTTTGCGAGGTCAACTCTGATATTTTCGCTACCCTACATTTACGCCTTAGCAATGTTAGTATTCCAATAGCTAAAAACTGTGAGTTCCTAGAGGGTGGCATTTAACACAGTCGAGTAAAGGTTTTTCTCCACATAACACAAGCATGACAGATGAAAGCTGAAGCTGAGGAGAGTAAAAAATTGCAGGTGATATTTGCTTTAATGTTCAGTGTGTTTCACTTGCGCTGTGCTAACAAAATGTGTTTTTTATTTTTTTTTATTTTCTATTTTCTCTAGTTCCGGGAATTTTAAGCTCGGGTTTGATTCAGAATCAACAAAAAAATGAAATAATGGAAGGTTTTGAATAATAATAAATGGCGAAAATATAAATAAATAATGTATATAAGCGGCTTAACGTCTGGGATATTTGTTTTTTCTCTGTTTCCGGTTTCTTCTTTTTATTTTGTTTTGAGGTGTGACTGTCCCACCAGATGTTGCCAATACTGGAAATATATCAAGATTATATCTATGACCTTTTTTTTGCTTTATTTCTTTTGATATACATTTTTTTTTAAAATAATTTATTAGCAAATATTTTTTGAAAAAGATATAATAATCTACATTTGAATTCGACGAGGTCAAAATTCGAGTTGATTAAAATCATCTGAAAGGAATCTTTTAAGATTTCGCTTTTTCGTTGATATAAAGAAAGCTTAATTGTAAGGAAAAAATGTTCTACACGTGCCTTTGTATAACAATTTTTGTTCTTGGAAACGAGAAACCTTGGAATCAACATCCCTCCACCTCCTTGATTTTCTCCCTTCGGTTTTTTTACGAAAGCAAATCAATGAATCGTGAAAATAGATACAAATTTCCATAAGATCTCGCATATCAGATAACAACAAAGCTTCTTGTTTGAAATAAATGAACCTGAATTTTTCGTTCGTCTTTTCTTTTCTTTTTTCTTTTCCTTTTATTTTTATTTGTATATTTTTCAACTCTTTGCATTATAAATTATATTTACCTAATTTACAAATTTAAATAAATATTTAACTATTGTGAGAAACAAAACCCAAAGTGAAACAGATCCGAAGGAAACGAAGTTAATGCAGTTAGCAAATTATATATAGGGAAATGCAAAGGTAGGAACATAAAATACAAAACTAGTTTATATCAAAAATAAATGGGAAACTGCATAGCAAAGCAAGGCAAGCAAGGCGAGCAACTAGTAAACATTACCCGCAACAAACATTCGGAAGGCACCACCAGTTGTGCATTTGTGTTGCAGCATAAATTTTTATTCAGAAAGTTTAATAAAGCGCAGCGAAACGCTTGAATATTCATACAATCTCCAGCAGCTCAGTATATTTAATAATATATTTGCATGTAGATTTGTGGTATGGCTCCTTTCCCGGAAAAGCAGTTCGATGCAACCGCATATCGCTCATATGCACATCCGGATATCCAAATCCAGAGACAACAAAGCATTGCTCATTTTGGCCTATTTTATAATAAATAAACCAAAATTTAATTAATACAAAAATTTCTATGGGTATTAAGTTTCATATACTTGTAGTCCTATTTTTTATATTTTTTGTCCTCGAGTTAGTACACTGCTGGCCTGAAATCAGCGCAGGGAAGCGGTGAAATCAGTCAAGCGAAACAAAGCAGCTAGCTCTTTGAACTAATCTCGTAACCGAAATCTAACGGAATCCCGTGTGGGATAACCGACATAAAGAAAGCCAGGGTAAAAATATCAAAAATCCTTTCGTGCCGCCAGAAACGCGGAAGGATCCCTGTGTCAGCCGACCGTAAATAACTACGGGTCGTCTTCTCAATCATCTCATCATCGTTTCTCTTCTTTTTCCCTTGTCTTTTTTGATTTGTTTCATGAACTATTCAAAACTTAAGGCATTTGTGCCTTAAATATTTAAGGATTCTTAACAAAAATCATGATGTCAACTTAAACACCTAATAAACACTAATAACATAAAGAGAGTGGAAGTTTATGAATTCCTTTGAGTAAATTGCATTTCAATGGTAATCAAACAGAAATGCTATTCCTATATGCACGAGTTGCATTTAGCTACAATTAAGCTCCTGTGCATTTTCAGGCACTGTTTGAGAAAGATCCCAGTCATTGCGATGATGTTGATTTAACCCGGCTGTGCTATTTACCCAGTTCTCCAGCGTGAAATTAAACTAGTCGCTTATATTAATATTTATATATCTTTGCCTCCCATATCCAACTAACGTGTTTGCCTAAAGAGTTCCATATATGAATTATTAAAATTAACGAAATTAAATGCCTACCAGTGCCCACTATATTTGCGACACGACAAAATGAAACTTAAGTCATGTTATAACACAGTTATCCAATGCTTAAGTTAAGTGATTTGCAAGTATGCAACTTCTACAATAGATGTCTTGGCATGTCTGCAAAGTGAGTAAAATCCAAAACATGAATAATAAATTGCAACTTTATTGATAACAAGATTCCGCACACTTAACAAAACTTGAACAAAAGTCTATTCAAAAGCTGATGCTTATCATAAATCAAGCATATTATTCGTATTGTTATCACAATGGTTGCGTAGAAATTGTCATTCGCTGCGTTTCCTCTTTAAGAAAGGACGAATTCAGAATAGCCCATTGGAAATGTCAATTCTACTTAATTGGCAGTCGGCTTTAGCGTCTTTTCATCGTATGAGTATGCGAAAACTTCAAGTCTAGCAAAGTATAAAATTTCGGGACCGCGCCGAATTACATCTCCGGCATCGCTTAATCAAAAGTTTCCTTTTCGGCTCTACAATTCCTTCATCATTTGCGTCGAATTCATTTTCAAGACAATTGTCGAAGCAAAGAGCTCCAGCTCAAAGAAGCAAACCAGTCGCAGGGGCTTCACAGCTTGCAGTTCTTTACTGATCTTGACTTGACGCAAAGGGCGAATTAGTTGCGTATTACCAACGCCTTGCTGTTTCCTCTGCGCATAGAAGATTGACTTCATTCCTACAATAATTCTTACTTCTTCTAAGTGTCTGCAATACACTATAGGAGTATATAAGCATAGAACCCCGATAGTCCTGAAACAAACGACTCTTCCATTTGGCCAAGGAAGTAATTTGGAAGTCATGCATATTTGAAATATTCAGGGTGCAAGAAGTGGGTATTAAAGCTCTTTAAAAAGCTATCCAATGCGTTGACGAACGATCCTTGGGAATTGTAAATATTCTCGGATCTTGTATCTTGCGAGGAAGCAAGATGGTCAGAATTGCTTTGGAGCAGACTTTCGACTTCGCGAGTGAGTAAAAGGAAGCTAGGGTATGTTATCGATAAAAGTTTCGCGATAAATAACTTTTGAATTATTAACAAGTGTGGTTGGTTTAGTTAGATGCTATTTCAAACTGTTGGCATTCGGTTGGATTTGTACAACATGTTTGATATGGGTTGTTCTGCGTAGTTCCATTTTGTTGCTTGTCATATTCCTCAGCGCCTTCCTGAGGCGTTCAATTTTTCTTGTAAGACAATTGTGTTTATTTTATTTTATAAACTGCTTTGCAATTCAAATGGAAAACTTAAAAATCCTCTGGGTTACCCAAGATTATGGATAAACTTTTTTCTGCTTTCCTTACTTTTTTGTTCTTTTGGGAGCACTAATACCTTTTTTGGTTTTATTCAGTTTTGTAACAATCTCACCCAGATTCAGATTCTGTTGTGGCTGTAGGGCATAGTTAATTCTGCTTTCTAAATTCTCTTCTATATGAAAATCTTATATAAAGCATAAAGAAATGTATTATAGAAGAGACACTATAAATTTAATTGAAGATTAAGTGTTATTACCATAGAGTGAAATGGGGTAATGTAAAGGGTTTTGAAGTATCAGGTGATACAGCTTTTCTCATGGAAGCACATTGCCAATAGGCAAAGACAGTCACCACATCGTTTGGCACTGATATCAGTAATGAAGGAATGTGCGTGAACGTTAATTGCCTTCGTCTCAGCTAGGGATTACTCCTACACTCCTAAAACACTTTTGCACGTTTCGCAACTGTTCTTGTTCATGTTCTAATTTCCTTTTTCTGCCATGACTTCATCAGACTTGAATGTCTCGAATTTAAATTTTCGCCTTAAGCCAATATACTTTAAAATTACCCTCAATAGTCGACGAGGTTAACTTTTTGTTCTGAACCTCTTTGAATTCCTAATAAGAAACTCTATGGTCTTAAATCAGAGATTTAATTAGCTCAGAGACCCAAAAAACGATTCAGAAGATCCGAAATCCAATTGAGGTAGATTCAAGGTGTCTCGAGTCTACCTTCTATATCTCGTTAAGTGCGTTTGTTAGAACCTAACAAACTCGAATTAAATAGTTGAAACATAGTTGCGGGAATCCATTACATGATTTAATGGGATCGCTGCTATTCCGGCAAGTCTTTGTAACTAATCTCGTCTTTCCGTTACTAAATCAATCGCAGAACCTGGTTAGAAAGTTATACGCCGTGTTTTTTCTCTCTTCAGAGAAGACTGGAACAATTGGGAAACAGAAAATATATAGGATAAGAACAGAAAATGGAGAGGAGAAGAACAAGGTGATCGAGAGCAATTTTTTTATCAAGGATAAAAGAAATTAGGTTGGGCCAAATTGGACGTCCCATTTCTTGGCTAATCATAAATGTGAGAAAGCAAGCAACGATGCCATGAGGCGTGTATCATAAATTTCTGTGTGGAACACACGATATATGACAAGTTCTCTAACGAAACATGTATGTTGCGGATGAGTTACTAATAATGCTTGAGGGGATTGTTTTCTAGGGGTGGATTAAAAAAATTCAAAATCTGGGGTCTCCAAGAATTTGTATGACAGTAAAAATTAAAGGGTTTTGTAAACAAAAATTTCAACA
This sequence comes from Falagria sp. GC000072, assembly GCA_030556245.1. Taxonomy (NCBI): domain Eukaryota; kingdom Metazoa; phylum Arthropoda; class Insecta; order Coleoptera; family Staphylinidae; genus Falagria; species Falagria sp. GC000072. The sequence continues at coordinate 11,911 of JASKGN010020567.1, read as the reverse complement.
AATTATTCTGCAAAATTATTATTTATTAAATGAAATAAAATATGGAAGACCTTCTAAGTAGGTTAATTTGATTTAACCAAGAAATTTGCGTTTTGATAACATAAACAATATAAAGTTTGAGTTTATTAAAGGGTTTCAGACGTCTCTGTATATTGAAGAAGCTTTTGCTAACGTCTAGGGAGTTTCTATATGAGTAAAGTTGTTGCAAGTTTCGTCCGACTATGACTTATGTAACCCGTAATTTTCCGGCCGAATGCAGGTTCGCAATATATTCATATAGCGTTCGCACCATAGAACACTAGTAGCCGGATGAGTTAAAGAAAAGATGAAAAAATGACCTACCCCAGAAATATCCATTAATCGTTCTTCAAATATCCCCCGAGGATTTTTTGTTTACAAAAAGTGACCATACTTTTACCGTAACATTGAAAGTAGATTTTCCCTGGAGTCAAATTCAAAGTGATAGAAAACGCTTCACGAAATGTCCCATAATATGTAGTCATTCACTTTCGTTGAAGTTTCCCGCAACACATATCGCAAATTCGGTATATGCGTTCGTCGTTTTCCCGAAGTTGCCCTAATAAAGTAAAATGTTAGATGAGGGGCTTCCGCGTAACTCCGTACCCGACAGTTATTGCTATAGTTAATCAAGCCCAAGACGTGTTTCCAGTATCTGGCTATAACAAGATATTCTATCATCGAAAAAGGATGAAAACCTTCACAACGCACGCGTCTAGCAAAAAAATAAATAAATAAAATGAAAAAGAGGAAAAAATCGTATGTGGGACACATGCTCTGTGCTCTGACATTGTAGTAGATACATAAAGATGGAATGAAAAACGAAACGGGAGCAGATTCGAATTAGTACTGGCTGCCAGATAATTGATTGCTATTACATTAGACGAACAGATGCTGTACTAAAGTTGATGAAACGCAATGCTAGAAGAAACAGGTGAACCAGCTGGAAGTTTGCAAAGACATGAACTACAATAATGTCCAAACATATGGGACCTAGATTAATTTAATAGAATGATGACCAGAACGATTACTCAATTTAAAAAATTAAATTAAAACAATTGAGTAATCCCAAAATTAAATCAGCATAATAATTTCTTGTAGATTTGATTTCCTTGGTTATTTGTCACCCCAAACACAAAGTTGTGTAATGCGGCGTTTAAGAGGTTTTCATCATACGTGTCATCGGATATAAAGTTGTCTGTAATTTATCGGCGTTCTTTCCGGGATATGAAGCAGAATCATTCTTGCGGGAAAGCTCTGTCTTGTGCCAAACACATTCCAAACACCTACTTTTCTTCTTTCGGCAACTTTATTGTTTGCTCCGCAGGCCTACTTTGCGCAAAGCTTGGATCCTTTTAAACTTTCCACTTTATGTGCAATTGTCATTTAATGCAATACGTTTTGGGCGCGAATTTTATGACCTATAACCTACGCCTACCTAAATGAAATTTACGGCTGCCAAAGGTGCGAATAAATGAAACCGTATGTCTAATACATGGAAAACTACCTAGTCTTCCTTTTCTAGTTTTCAATTCCGATTGTTTTTCGTATGAAAAGCTAGACAGAAAAAAACTGAATCTTGATCAGAAAAAAATAAAAAGAAAAACGTAAAAATCTTAATGTGAATTTGGTGACATGCATTTGGCCTGAGTTGTAACGCAGAAATAAAGAGAAGAGAAGTGAGACCTTTATTGCATAGTAGAAATTCCTTTGATTCGTTGAGTGAGCTCATGATCGAGAAAAGCTGCAGTGTAGGGTGGCATAGCATCACGTTTTTATCGAGGCAGCAAAAGGTTTTGACGATTCTATTGCGACCCTATTCTCTTTCCCACGAGGGAAACCTTATTTGCCCATACGCTCAGAATTAGAATGTCTGAATACAATGAAGGCATGTTCTCGCCTCGTTCGTTTTGTTCCTAAAGTATGTACCAATTGGTTTCCGCATGTTTTCCCCCGGATAATTTGTTCGTCGTATGAGAATCATCAAATTTTCTTGGGGCAATAAAACATACTTATTTTTCTTTCATTTCTATAAACATTTTTGATACTTGTAGATTCGTGGATTGGAACCGTCAGTGTATAAAATTGATAAATTTAATAATGCTTATTTGATGAGAGTAATTTAGGTAATACCAACTATCGAAATGCCATTATGCAATTGCTCGAAGTTCGATGGGACGGAAAATCGGCTTCAACATCAGGTCGAAATGTGGATGCAAGCTGCAACGCGAGGGATTCTAAGCCACAACAATTCTGAATTCGCTAGCAACAACGACGTGATCGATGCATGTCATAAATTCGCGAAGGGGTTTGTACAGATGACCGGCCGCGTGATTTATGCCGTCCGATAGATTTATATACAATTCGACCACTCGGATTATATTCAGCTCTGCATGGAGCAACAATAAAACCACATGCGAACGAGATAAAAGCGGAAATATTAAGATTCATGCATGCCGATTCCTCTGCTGTAAATCTTCCGATAAGGAAACCCCAACCCCGTATCGAGCAGAATTCCAAAATTCGTTCCGCATAAACCTTGCCACCAATTCCCAGTGTTATTAGTCTTCTAATAGTTTTAACCTTTTCTAAATCAAAATAAAGAACACCAAAGCAGGTGGATGTAGTAGATTTCTATCGTGACTTAGTTGCAGAGCGAATCAACATAATCTACATTGGAATACATTGAGCTTAACGACAAACTGATTTAACGATCGGAGAGATTCACTGATGGGTTCGGGTTTTATCTCATCTGAAGAATCGTTTAGTATGCTTGTCGTTTGGTCCTTCGAACCGGTTAACACAGTTACGCGCCTGTGCTCGTCAGTCGTCAGACCTCTCAATCCCCAATTCGCAATCCTCACTCTCCGCACCTCTGCTCGACATGTATACGACGGGGTGGCTAATCGCGACAAGCCGCTCTAATAGATTATTTGCCGAGCTGGGGTAAAGATGGGCTAAGTTTAAGCCGAACGGGAAATCAAATTATTATAGCTAAGCCCAGTTAAGCTAGTCGCTGGCTAAATATTTATGCGTTGTGTTGCCCTGGGGCTGTTTTGTTGACGCCTCTGAAACAGCATCTTGTTTCTAAGTATGTGCAATGTTACTTAGGACAATGTTGGGGAAGTAATTAGACAATGCTGGGGAACTACGGCCTTTAGATCTTTAATTACAAGAGCAAAATATTTGGGGTGTCTTTGAAAGTTGGGAGCAAGATATTAAAAATGAAAGCAAAATCATCTAAAAGTCTAATTTGAACAAATTTAGAATTGTTTAGTTTCCACATCGTTAGCTTCCCATTTTTTTCTTTTTTGATTGTTCCTTTTTAGATAGAAAAATTGATGTTTATAAAGCAGCTGTTGTCCCAGATATATAGAGTCCAAACTTATTACCATACATCTAGCTTCCTTCCATGGTTTTTGTCTGTTATATCATGACATTTACAAATTTGCTGACCGCAGTGTTGATAAATGTAACTTTCTTACATAAAACGAAGGGTGGCAAGGAGGTTGTGACTGCTATTGTGAAGCAGGATTCGTCTTAAAGAGAATGTCCTTGTTACTTCATCGTAGTTGTGCAAAGCTTGCCAGACTATGTGTAAATGCAACAATACCAGAAATAGTTGGTACAATATTACATTCTTTTCAATTGCGTTCGTTTTAGTCTTTTCACATCAACTCGACAACAGAATAAAAGAATAAAAAAAGCACTAACACTTCTTTACAAGCAAATCCAACGAAAATAGCAACAACGAAGGACATGATTCGAATAAAATATGAATATGAAGATCCCAAGGATGTTGTATCCACTCGCGACGTTTGCATTAGGGCTCCATTCTATTACAAACTCTACAAACTTAAGAAAGTCCTGGGTTTGAACTACCCCATCTGCCTTATACATTTTTGATGATTTATATGTTTAAGAATTACAATTAAGCTGCCACGAGCAGACTTTCATTGTCTTAGAGCTAAAAGCTCTTCTCGGCGGAATGATTACGGATTTTCGCCGACGAAATTATTTTAAACTCCAAAAGTTTTATCTTCGACTGAGGAAATAAAGTCAAACGAATCGTAACGTACCGAATCCGGCGAGTTCGGGCAAAATGCACAACGCAAAAGTGTTGTGTTTGCAATAAATGTAATTAATAAAATTGCGACGAGTTCCTGGATGCACGGCGTTGCCTTTTTGCTTGCATCGTTATTTATATTTTAATCCTTTCTTGCTGTGATAAATGGCGGAAGCTTAGAGTTTCAGCGAGTCAACATTTTTCGGCAGCTTAGCGGATTACATATTTATAGTCGTTTGCATTTCGTGGGAATTATGTGGCTTTGATGAAAAATTACTCTCGAATGACATACGCTTGTTGGGAAATATTTACTGGAAAACAGATATTTTCCATGCTTTTCTCTTTCTTAGTTTGACTTTTCTTGAAATGCAACAAGGGTACTTTTCCTTTTTTAATTCCGCTTCTCGATTTTATTTTAAATGGACTTATTTGAAGATTAAGCTCTGGTTTGGAAAAAAGCTTACATTGTCGCAAGGAGCAAGAAGCGCGACAAACCATGCAGAATAGTGTGCGGGTCTGGAAGGATTAAGAAGGGATGAGAAACTGTTGCGACGCGTCGCGAAAGCAGTAGTCTTAGTTTGAAAGTGGGAAAGTTTGCGACGAGACAAAAAGTCAAGATGCGCATAAGGAAAACGAAGGATAACGAAGTCTTAACGGAAGGGGACACATTTCAAGAAGAATTCTGAAGGAGAAGGAAGGAAACTAGTTTGAAGCGTCTTGTGGCTCAAAGGATCAAAGAGTCACATAGTTTAAGTTTTTTTTTTTGACTTTTTATAAGTTTGTTGATTACTAAATTATTCCTTTAAGTCCCGCCAAAGTTTATAAAATATTTAAAAATATTAACTTAGTCGATGTGATGTACTTTTGTATTCATAAAGTGTGTCAATTATCATATCCTTTCTTTTTGCCTTTTTCTTTTTCTGAATATTGTTCTTAGTTATTATGGAAAATGCGTATGAATTGAAAATTCTACATTTTATGAAACATATCACGTAATTGACAATGCCATATTACAGAGTAGATTAGACAGTACAAAAAGCAAGCGAAAAAAAATAGAACTTTTTACATTACAACGAAGGATGTCCCAATGGATTGTGACAGAGGCAGAAAAGAAGAAAATGTTGATGCAGAAACTCCAACTCCAATTACATTCAAGCTTATTAGAAGAAAGAGACAAGATATAACTAGATAACATGTCATACTTTTTACAATTAATTTTTCCTTGAAATGATTTCTTATCAAGTTATCTCCAAACTTTTCCATCAAGAAAGTAGTTTCACAATAGGCCCGAATAGCATTCATGTTCAACAAGACATGCCTTATAGAAAATACACAACATGTGAGAAAAGTTGCAAATAAAGAAACGCAGCCAACAAGAAGCAAATAAGAAAAGGACCCTCTAGAAGGCTTTAAATTCGTAGCATGACGCTGATAGAAGTTGGCAGATTTTAAAGTCACGTCCGTAGATATTGCCTCCATAGGTTCAGATCTCTCGCGTCGACGAGCGATATGCCAAGATGTTTTCCAAATGACATGTTGTTCGCTCACTACATTGTTGCCCGGGCCCAGCCGAAAAGAATCAGGCCCAGGGTTTCCTTCGCAATATTGGTATACATATTCGCTATTTGCGTTGTGAGAAAAGTGAGTTTGGCACATGCTGCGCTTTCCATTCAGACAATGTAACATCATCGAACTTTTCTAATACATCATAATGCACCTTTTCCGCACATGGACAGCGGGTATTGGCGTGGAGACCATTAATTTTTCATTGGCGTTAAAAGCTTTTTATTAGTTGGGAATTTTCGAAGTGGAACTGAATGCAGAATTATGATATTTGCGAGTGAGCAGATAAAACCATCCTTGGACGAGGACTGCTTAAGGTTAATGTGTGCAATTTACAGGCAAGCAAATGAAAAACTGGATGGTTTTATTGATTTTTGTTTCTTTGTTCAACATTTGCGTCTGTTAATGCCTCAACCTGAGGAGTGTTTTTTATAGGGCTTGGGGGCGGTGGAACTTGCCAAGCATTAGAAAAGTCATAAAGGTACTATCATGAGAACATTAACTCCTGAGTAATGACCAGCGTTAAAATTCCTTACTCATAAAAAACAAACAAAAATTTTATATAAATCTTCAGATACATTTTTAGCAAACTTCTAGTCTCAAATTTTTAGTTTAAAAGCTTTTTGTAAAAAAGGTAGGAGCCCTCCTTTAATTGGATGAAGCTGATGTGTCGGATACTCATATGCCACAAAGGACATGTTAGTCTAAGGGTAGTCCTCGGATGCAGCCTCGAACAGACTAAGAACCACTTAATGCCAATAGGACACGTCTTGTGGGTTTGTTATAATATTTACTTATGGACACAAACGCCTCTTCTGGTTATTGTAGCGAGACGTGCCTTGAATTGGCTAGTTCCGTAATGATAGTTGCGGACCACGCACACTATCAGAAGAGTGAATTCAGTTCTGAAGAGAAGAAGGTCCTCGCCAGGAGCCAAAACCTTCTTAGTTAGTACACTAGGATGAGGCCACTCACGGCGTTAATTTAAGCGGCCGTTCTTATATGACCCTCTTTAACTGAACCGACCATCGCCGCAGAATCGTGCAGATCATGGCCCAAGCAGGACATCGTCCTTCTCTTTGCCTTCGAGACCTTTATTTGCTTTTTATTGCTTTGTCGTCTTTATCTCTAAGTTTCTTGTAAATCATGGCTTGGCTTAAATTAAGTTGATTAAATGATGTTAGATTTTGCGTTTAGTTGATGGTTTGTTTACTAAATCAACAAATATCTAGAAAAAATTTATTAAATAAAAAGTCAATAATAAAATCAATCTCCCTTGGGCGCGTTTTACAAAAGGTAATGAAATATTGAGTTTTCGGTTTGAATTAATTTTAAATTGAAAAATATGGGTTGTATTGTGAATAATAGGAAAGCATAAATTTACTTTTAGGGAAAATGTTGCCCGTATTTATAAACAAATAGATTGGTGCATTATATATCCGGGTGTAACATTGTATTGATTCAATTGATTTGATCAAATAGCAAACAAAATAAAACAAAGCAGTAACCAGTTTTGCACGGCAACTGAACAAATTAAATTTAAGTTTTTGCTCCATATCTAAGATCAAATGTCATAATGTTAAAAAGTCGACATATATTTATGAAGTGGTCATTTAACATTGTTGTCGTTTTGTCATTAGCATAATAATTAAATAATTAGCAAAAAATAAATAAACAAGAATCATATATACAGTGAAATAGCGAGATTTGAACTTTTAAAAGTTTTTGTTAGTTAACTACCTACCGTTTTCATAATAAAAATGTTGTCTTTTAGTGTATAGTACTTAAATTTAAAATATTGCCAAATTGTGGGATTACTTTTTGACTTGAGTAGTTGACCTTCATATTTGTAATATATCAATTCAATGCATAATTTATCAGATGGATATATCTAACAGGAAGTTGCTGAGTATATTATTTAAGTTGATATTTATTCAAAGAAAAATAAATGTAAATTAAAAATTACACAAAGGGACATAATATAACGGTTTCAGGTATTGGAAATTTCGGATTCCCATTATGCGATTTCTATTGAACTATAATGAAAAGCAGGATATACATAACCATTATTAAAGGCCAGTAACTCATTAATTAATAATCTAATATGCGTAAAGTTACAATCACGTTGATCAACAAATAAAGCAGTATTATGATAACAGTACCAGTAGTATGTTATATGTTTGGGGTAATAAAGCAGGCCCAAACGCAAAACACAAGCTTTCTATGAGATTGTGTTCATGGTCCTATACCAGTCCCACATTGTTCTACATTATTTTGCTTTTGTGCGATTTGCATATTTGATTCAAATTTTCACTCTTTGCTCCTTTTGCGTATTTATTCTATATGTACATTCGTTTATGAACCGCAATTCGAATTTTGTGTATTTTGTTTCTGGTGTTGGTTGAATTCGATTGGAGTGGTTACCGTGTTTCCCGTTATGTCAGAATCTCACTATACATTTTACTAACTCAGCTATTGACGGTTATTCAGGCTATCCATGTTTTGTTCAGATATTTTTCAAACAGTTCCGGAAAATATTGTTCAGCTGATGCAAAACTCTCATGGTTTTAAATTGCTTGCTATTTGTGTTTAATAAATAAATTTGTCATTCAAGTGTGACTTTTATTCGACAAATTAAAAATCTAACAAAATTTCAGAAGCTTTTTAACTTTCATCTCTTCTTTTCAACTTTAAAGGTTATTGCTTTAATATTAGAAAGTCGATCGCTTGCGACGACAGCACAAAAGCGAAATAAATTGAACGAAAATCGTCCAGCACTAAGATGAAAGAAAAAGCCAAATCTAATTAAGATTTGAGCAAACTTTGTTTCCCTTAAGAAATTCAAAGAAAACAAAAGAAATGAAAAAAATTAAGAAAAGTACATCAAAAACACCTTCGGTTACTTTTTGAATTTCGTTTTCTGTGCAAGGAAAACTTTAATAAAACTTTGTCAGATGAAAGATAAGCTAAGATACGAATAAATAGATATAGTGCAAAATTAGTTAATTAGCCTACCTGACGATGTAACGGCCGCCATCATCAAGATAATTAAAGAGGCCAACATATTTCTCGCCATAGTATGAGAGCCGTCTAAAATCCAACGACTCTCGCCGGAAGTTTCCTATTGCAAGTTGTTGAAACTTGATATTAAACTGACACACAAACCGCCACTCATTTTTTAAAATTATTTTTCATAAATTTTTATTCAAATCCTAGTTATATTTGTCACAAAAAATTCTTTTTGTAATCACACCACAAGTTTTTCCGCTGTAAATTACACCCCCGCAAGTTTCTTTTTGTTATTTTTCACTGAAGTTTTTGCTAAACCACGACATAAAACTGGAACGCAGACATAATAATTTCCAGCATACTTTTACAAATTATCACCAATGTAAGCTTTGGTTGGGCGTTTTGTGAACTAGAAACACGCGAGTATCCTGAACGTCGAGGGTGCTCCTGAATCGAGACGCTTGGCATCGCGGCGCGCTACCAACTGGCCTGAATTTCCAACCGCTTTCCACTGACATGCGCTCCTAAATCCCTCGTAGAAAATTCGTACCTCTGGTTTTTCCACCTCTGGCGTTTCTTCTGCTGCTATATTTTTCCCATATAGAAGAGCTCAATTTCATTTGCACCTCAGAAAACGTTCTAAGCGCAATTAATGCCCATTATGATTATTATATTAATGCCTGTTATTACTTTCTGGAAGTTTAACTTCTAAAGTGCTAAATTATGATGTTTGGCAATAAAAAATTCCGCAGGCGATACACTCGTTGTGTGGTGCGATCAGATCGGAGATAGTTACGAGAATAGCGTATAAATTTGCATATTAAGTGGGTTTTTAATGTGCGCGAAGGAGCGTTGAAATGCTACCAGTGGAATTACATGAGGACTAATATTTCATAACTTGGAATACATACCATACCATTTAATATTTCTACATAAATATTATACCAACTAACTAGGTCCTTATACTTTCCTCATGGAAAACTCTTCTACTTCAATTAATTTCATTCTTACATTTATTTATAAATTTTTAAAATATTAATTACATAAGTTTTTTTTTTGTTTGAATTAATATTCTATAATCTTTTTTAGTTTTGGTAGTTTTCAAGGCTAATAACAATGTCAATGTCAATCGGCTAATATTTTTCATAGTCACTTTCACCTTGAATTTATATTATTTTTTTAATAATCTAAATATTACAAATATATCATATGCAAAATTGAATTAAATTAAGTTTGCATTTAAACTATTTAAAACTTAAACTTTTTAAGGTATTTAGAAAACAATGGACAACTTATTTAAGTTAGAAACAAACATTGGGAATTTAAGTTAATGAATTTATATTGCAGAATAAGTACGAGTATCATTGCATAACTTGTATTTCAGTTCATAAAATTGTATTGAAATAACACGGATTGGTTCATTATAAAGGAAAACTTACTTTGCAACAACAAAATTAAAGTTACTATAAGACACCTGTCTTCTAATACAACTTTACAATAAGAACTTAAATGGATTAAACCGTAGAAACTACTCGTATCAAGCTACTACAAATAATCCTCAAAACAGACAATAGAAAATTTAATTTTACTAAAGTTACCAATTATTATTATTATCATTAAATATTATGTACTACTGTGTAAACTTTAATGAAAGTTTAAAAAAGCTTTAGTTTTTTAAATTTGTAGCAATCAAACTTGAAATTTGCAATCAAAAAAGAAGATGTAATAGAAATTAAATGTCACTGCATGAAACAAAAACTAAACCAATAAACTTAATCATGACCTTGTAAATGATAATCAGATGCAACTAATGTCAGTATAAAAGCAGCTGCAATTGCGCCAAGAGGCATAGTTGATTTTAGCAACAGTCTAAACAACCAAACAATAAATCACCATGAAATTCTTGGTAATAAATTAAACAACCATAATTGCAAATTATTAACAATTGAAATTGTAATTTTATGCATTAATGATTGAATCTACTCAATAATTAACTTCGATTCCAGATTGCATTTGCTGCCCTTTTGGCTGTAGCCACAGCAGTTTATGTACCAATAGCCCATACTGCCTACAGTGCCTACTCACCAGCTTATTATGGAGCCCATCATCTTTACAAGCGCCAGGTGTATACCCCATACGCCCATAGCACTCCATACGTAGGAGCTTACTATGGGGCTCACCATTTGTACAAACGTGGAATCTACAGTCCATTTGCTTACACTAGCCACTACGCTGCCCCAGCTTATTATGGTGCCCACCATCTCTACAAGCGTGGAATTTATGCCCCACATTCTTATGTAGCTCCATATGCCCATGCTGCTTACTCCCCATATGCTCACTATTATTAAAAATCTTATTTCTGATCTGGCTTGTTTCAAATTTGACTAATATGACTTGAATTACCATATTGTTAATATAGAATTCAAATAAATTTTAATTACCGATAATTTTTGTTGTTTATAATTTATTGTTGATACTATACAGTATATGTACATATGTCCTAATTTAGCAAATTTCAATGTCAAGTACTTCTTCTTCTTCTGGTAGGACTAGGTCCCATTTGTTTGGTGATCACGTGGTGTGATTATAAAGAGGATTTTTTGATAAATATATCGATCTAGCACTCCAAAATGCTCAATAAGACCGAAGGAGTTGTATTGGACTTGTTTTCAAAGAATAATATTTTAATAAGATTAGAATTGGAAAGGGTATTGCAATCAGGCGTTTTCAACTAAAAAATAATTCCACAAAAAGTTTCCAAAACTATACCCATACCCATTGTGGACTAAAGTTTGTAGTATCTTTGTTTGGGAAACACATTAATGATGTGCCCAGGCATTTAGAAAGAAAAAAAATTGACATGTTTAATTACATAGAGAAATATTATTTATCACTTAATCTAAACTAGTGCACGTTTTATTTTAAACGAGTTACAATTAACCTTGACCTTATAAGCTTAATATTTGACTTCTGAGTAAGACACTTGTTCTTCCTGAAGCTTGGATCTTAAGTAAATTGATAGTCTTTATAGTACGAGTTTATAATAGTAGCAAACAAAATGAATAACTAACAAACAACAACAAAACTATATATAAAATAATATGTATATACAATATTCATCGGTATCATTAATAAAAAATAATTTATAGGTGTAACAAGTTACGAGTAGAAACAATGCAAGAAAGTAGAATAACAATTTTTTAAGTGCAAAAAAAAATTAACCTTGATAATCGATTCAAGTATAAATACACAAAT
>JASKGN010020561.1:0-11358 GCA_030556245.1 Falagria sp. GC000072 | reverse complement strand
GATGCAAATAAACAACAAAAAGAAGAGCAGCGTAAAATAGATGAGTCTGAACCATTGACAGAGGAAGAAATCCAAGAAAAAGAAGGTTTGTTAACGCAGGGATTCACCAATTGGTCGAAACGAGATTTCAACCAGTTTATTAAAGCCAACGAAAAGTTCGGACGAGACGATATTGAAAACATTGCCAAGGAAGTGGAAGGTAAAACTCCAGAAGAAGTGATGGAATATTCAGCTGTGTTCTGGGAGAGATGTCACGAACTGACTGATATTGACCGTATCATGACACAGATTGAGAAAGGCGAAGCGAAAATTCAACGAAGAGCTAGTATTAAACGTGCATTAGAAGCAAAAATGGCACGATACAGGGCACCGTTCCATCAATTACGAATCTCTTATGGTGCTAATAAAGGGAAGAATTACATGGAAGAGGAAGATCGCTTTCTTGTGTGTATGTTGCACAAACTTGGGTTTGATCGTGAAAATGTCTATGAAGAACTTCGTGCTGCCGTTCGAAGCGCGCCGCAATTTCGATTTGATTGGTTTTTGAAATCACGCACAGCTATGGAGTTGCAACGTCGTTGCAATTCGTTAATTACGTTAATTGAACGAGAAAATCAAGAGTTGGAAGAAAAAGAACGGGCGGAGAAGAAGAAAAAGACACCCAAAGCTGCGAATACTTCTCTACCGGGGTCGAATAAGAGTGGTGCACAAAAACGAAAGAATGATTCTACTGGGAGTGGTGCTACACCGGATGCTAAGAAGAAGAAGAAAAAATAATTCGTAGCATATACATGTTCTTTATAATATTTAATATGAAATGAAAAATGATTGTGGTGATGTGTAAGTTTAAATGTCTTATAAATTAGTTAGATATTTAATTTATTTCCCAATAATTTATGATTGTATTAGTTTAATTTTAATATTAATTATATCGATATTACATAGGATATTTTCTAAACGTATACAAAAACGAATGTTGTGTCGTTTATCTTTCTAATATATCAGTTGAAATAATTACATGATTGACAAACAGATGTATTTGTTCACATTAAAACATATTGATTCTTCAATATTATTATTTTTGGTTTACTGTCTGATTCGATTAAAAAAATGTACCTTTATTGTTTTAATTCCTATCCTATTTTGTAACAAAAATTCTCATTTCTCTCAAATCTTAATAAAACAGCAACGAAGTTTTATTATCAAGATTTAATAGAAGATTTCGATCGTATAGTGTAATTCTTGCAATATGCAGCAATCAATTATTTAATTATATGATGATCACGTATTGCTCTCAAATGATAACGATCGCAAATTGCATATAATAATATCATAGTTCTAAAAGAAGCGTTTTCCCATTTGTTTGATGTTCGATCAATTCTTAGCATTAACATTTGTTTTCCATGAACACTTGTTCATCATTACATCAATATTTAATGTAAATGGGGACTTTAATGCTTGACCTTAATGCCTTTTTTATGTTTGGATATACTGTCCGACCATCAACATACTAAATTTTAACTTGTGCATATTTTATGAATTGTAATTTCACTTTTTTCTAGTTTTCCTATCTGCAGATCAAAATTTGAAGTATCTCAGTTTGCAACTACAGCTTGTTCAATGACATTGTGCAATTGTGATTTAATCAAGCCTTGAAAACTAGATTTTTAAAACAAAATTGTTTTGATGAGAATATGTCCCAACACATTTATTGTAATTAGCATTATGCGATGAAATATTTTTGTTTCCGGTTGTATATTAGTTTCATCAATAAAGTGATTTGCATCTAATTCAAGAGCATCTTTATTGCAGTATGCATAAAAAAATTCATGTAATTTTGACGGCATCTGGATTCGGAACCTTATTTTTTGGGCTCATAGGAGCCTGGTTTCTATTTCCAAAGATTCTTGATAGCCAGATTCACGCGGTAATTATATTAATTGTTAAATATATGTAATCTGAAAATGATTACCAATATATCTATTTTAGAATATTGACTTGAAAGAAGGGACTATGGGGTATGATACATGGAAAAAGCAACCATTTCCATTGAAATTCAAAGTTTATCTTTTCAATGTTACAAATGCTGCAGAAGTGCAGTCAGGGGCTAAACCAAAAGTGAAAGAAATTGGACCTTATGTTTATGAGTATAACTCAATTTATATCTTTTAATTTTGTTTATAGTTAAATTTTAAATGTTTCAGTCAGTACAGAGAGCGACTAAATATTAAACTTAATGAAACAAAGGATGTCTATAGGTATATTCTTAAGAAGCATTACTTTTTTAACAAAGAAGAATCTGGTTGTCATGATCCTGATGATGTTGTCACTATTATCAATGCTGCTCTTGTTGGAACTGCTTTACAAGTTCAAGCGATACTTCCATCGGCTGTATCCTTGGTCAATGAGGCAGTTCCATACTTGTTTCCTGGTACAAAAGATATTTTTCTCACTGCGAAAGTAAGAGATATTTTGTTTGAGGGCATCCCAATTCGTTGTCAAGACGAGGAAGTCGAAGTGATATGTACAGCGATGAAAGGAGCTTTGCCGAAAACAATCCAGCCTGCAGCAAATGGCCAGGATTTTCTATTTTCAATGTTTCGACATGTTCGTATCAAATGAAATAAAAACTTTTTAAAATTAATAATAATTTTTTATTATTGAATTAGTTAAATGGAACTGATGATGGACCTTGGGAAATGGAGCGAGGAATTAAAAACTCTACAAGAGGAGAAATTTTTAGTTTTGAAGGCAAAGAAGTTCTCGATATTTGGGAGAAAGGTTCTACGTGTAATATGATAAATGGCAGCGATTCTTCTGTTTTTGAAATTCCTCCAAAGCAGCGACAAGAGAGAATAAATACATTTTCCCAAGACTTTTGCAGATCCGTGTATATTGAATATGAAAAAGAAGACAGTGAATTTGATATCCCAACTTTAAGATATTCCAATGTTAAGAAAGGAGCTTTTGATTATGATTCTGGCGAAATGAAATGTTTCTGTCCATTTGTGGAAGACGACGAAGGCGAGGAACACCAGGTGTGTCCAATGAATGGAATCGCTGACATTACACCGTGTATGAAAGCTCCGGTTCTTGTGTCATTTCCTCATTTTCTTTTGGGAGATCCTAAACTTAGGGAATATGTGCAAGGACTGAATCCTCAGAAAGATCTACACGAGATCTATGTTAATCTTGAACCAGTGAGTAGACATTATTAAAAAAAACATTTAAAAACTTGTCTATAATTCTTCAGATAACTGCCACACCTTTATCCGGACATAAACGTGTTCAGATGAATATTCTTGTGAAAAAAATTGAAGAGTTTGATCTCCTTGAAAATGTCACCGAAGGTGTTTTTCCAATTGTATGGATCGACGAAGGAGTTACTTTACCAGATGACTTCGTTGAAATTTTGAAGAGCAGTTTTATGAAAATTGGTATTTTGAATTCAATGAAGTGGGTGCTCATCGTTGGCGGGTTCGGCACATTTATTGCAGGTTTGGTGATGACTATGCAAAAAGAAAAAATGCTTTGCTTTTCGAAAAATGACACTGTTGATATAACTAACTTGAAACCAATGAATTTGGATAATTCCCGGCATGAAACAGGAATAAATAATTTAAACTGTGAGTCTAATGCATCTTTAAATTTACAAGCAGGGAATCCACCTATCAATAAAAGTGTAAACAGACAAACTAATAGAAATTTAGCGATGCAGCAGTGGAATTCACAAGTTTGGCACACCGGTGAGACATCGTAAACTGACTTAAGCAATTCGTTTGGGAAGCTGACCTGCTGACTTATTAATTAATGGATTAAAGTAACACTCTTGGTACTTGAAAATGTTCGATACTTAAGAATAACTCACTTTTATTATTTGCTAGTGTGTATTATGTGAAATGCAAGAATACTGTGTTAATATATATATGCAAAAATAAAGCAGTATTTATTGGCTTTAAATATACGGAATATCAAATAATTCAATAATCACATACCAGTTAATATGGAACGCCTTCACTTGCATTCCCTGGAAGTCATATCTTTTAATTAGCTTATATCCGTTACGAAGTAAAATTTATAGTCTAGTAATTGCTTAATTTCTTTTCAAGTTATAATTATGTATTTATTCTAATATTGTTTGAATATTTTTCATCATTCAAAGTTTCACCAGTTAACTGACCAGTTGAATCAAGATGAAGAAAGAAAATTTTCAAAAACTCTTAGCCGGTGGTGGGATTGGTTTATTTATATTTGGAATGTTGGGAAAATCGTCGATATTTCCAAAAATTATTGATTGGCAAATTCATTGGGTAATGATAGAATTCAATAAACAATAAAACCAATAACAACAACAACTTTTTAGAACATTGATATGAAACCAGGAAAACTGGGATATGAAGTGTGGGAAAAGCAACCATTTCCTTTGACATTTAAAGTATACTTTTTTAATGTTAGTAATCCAGCAGAAGTACAACTAGGTCAGAAACCGATTGTGAGAGAGATTGGCCCTTTTGTTTATGAGTAAGTTTGGTGATAAAAAAGTTTCTTACAAATATACTAATAACATTTTTAAGTCTATACAGAGATAAAGTCAATGTGGAACTAAACAAAGAAAAGGATTCTTTTAAATATTTGCTCAAGAAAACGTATTTTTTCAACCAAAAGCATTCTGGGTCTAATAGTCCTGAGGATTATGTAACAATTTTAAATCCTCCTTTAGTGGTATGTCAAATGAAAATATCATATCAATTCCTTGATATGTTTATAGATATTTACAGGGAACGGCTTTGCAAGTGCATCGCACACTTCCAACTGCTTTGAGTATGGTGAACAAAGCTATTCCATATTTATATCCATATTCGAAGAGCATATTTCTTACTGCAAAAGTCAAAGACATACTTTTCGAAGGCATACGAATTCATTGTCAAGATCAGGAAGCTGAATTCATTTGTACAGCAATGAGAAACGGTTTGCCAAAAACGTTTCAAGTTGCTGAGAATGGCAAAGATTATATATTTTCGTTGTTTAAACATGTACCTTACATTTATTTAATATTTATAATAATTTAGCATTCTAAAATAATAATTTGTAGATGAATGGAAGTGCTCTTGGTCCTTGGGAAATGGAACGGGGCATTAAAAATTCTACAAGAGGTGAAATAATTGCATACGAAGATCATGACGTTCTTGATAATTGGGAAGAACATTCATTTTGCAATATGATAAATGGTAGTGACGCGACTGTTTTTGCAATACCTTCAAAAATTCGCGCAGAGAGATTGTACAGTTTTTCTGAAGAGCTATGCAGGTCTGTTTTTATCGAATATTTCAACGAGACTGAACAGTTTGGTATAAAAGCTGTAAGATATTCCAACTATCGAAAGGGGGCTTTTGATTATGACTCTGGTGAAATGAAATGCTTTTGTCCTTTCTTCGAAGATGATAACTTTGACGAGGTGCAACTTTGTCCTGTAAATGGAATAATTGACATTGAACCTTGCACAAAATCTCCTGTTCTTATATCTTTTCCACACTTCTATCTCGGTGATCAATCTTTATTGGAATATGTTCAAGGACTTAATCCCCAGAAAGATCTTCATGAGATTTTTGTTAATATTGAACCGGTAATACAGGCTATTCATAAATTATATCAAAAATATAATTTTTTTATATTATAGCTAACAGCAACACCTTTATCTGGTTCGAAAAGGGTTCAAATTAATATGGAAATATTTCAAATGCATGACTTCGACCTTTTACAAAATGTGAGCCGTGGTGTTTTCCCAATCATGTGGTTGGACGAAGGTGTGATTTTGCCCAACGATTGGGTTAAATTTTTGAAAATGAATTTTCTAAAAATTACTTTAGTTCATTATTTGGAATGGGTATTGATGATAGGAGGTTTGGGTTCACTAGTGACTGGAGGAGTACTGTTCTTAAAGAACGAACGCATTCTTTGTTTTGCCAAATCTGCAACTGTTGATATAGCAAAAGTTTCTGAAAGGAATACAGCTAATATGCCTGCTGTTGAAAATACCGTTAATCATAATAAAAAGATTATTTTGGATCCTATCAGTCATAACACTCACAACAGAAAATTGAATGTGAACAATACCAATAGAAATGGCGTGCCACAGCAATGGAATACTCAAGTATGGTATACTGGCGAAGAAACGTAGTTACTTCAGATAAGTGGACAAATTATTATGTTAGTTTATGTACGTGGTGAATTAAATAATTATTCTTTTAAAATATTCGTTTACTATTTAATAAAAATGATGGTAATTGCAATTTACAAATTTGCTTCATAAACGTCAATATTTAAATAAATAAAATTTAGTTTAGCTTGTATCTAACTAATGTAATAACACAATATATACCACAATATATTTGTAGAAATTAATAAAAATATCGCAGTCATATTGCAAAATATCACATACATAGTAAAAATTATAAATAATAACTTAATAGTAACGTGTGTTTGTAATAAAAAAATAACAAGTTACCTTACATCACTATTGAATTATTTTGGCAAGAAAAATTAACTACATTGTATTAATTTGTAATTATTTTCTATCGTTTTCTTTTTAGTACAATTGATTTTGATTCCATTTTGATTTTATCTTCAGAAAGAAAAAGAAAGCATTGCTAATAAATCGTATCAATACAAAAAAATACTCGATTTAAATCCTAATTCTTGTTTCAATATCCTATCCTATCAAATCTAAAATAGCATAATACGTGCCAGCAACAAGTGCGAACAACGAGAAGCAAATGAGAATTGTATTTTTGATTAATCGCCACTTGAATATACCTAAACGACCATCCCATAATAAAACTGTGTCTACAACGGCGGGAATTAAAATACCCAAAGTTGATAAGCAGATGGAGCCAACAAGTCCAATAATCGGTTCAAGGTCTGGTACTGATGCTGCAATTCCTGCTGATATCGCGACGATTATGCTTCTTACAGATATTTGCGTAAAGTTGTGCCATTTTTTGGGAACCCGTTCTTCTAACACGAGTTTCCAAGTGATTTCCATTGGCACATGGAATTGCAGACTGTATGTGAAGAAAACGGCCAAAGCAATGAAGATCTTGGCTATTTCAGCTAAACTAAAATGATTTAAAGGTAGTCAAGTGACTTATTAATTTACGGAACGCAAAATACTTACACCTCACCAGGGGGTAGATTATAAGTAATGCTGGGTTGGGTTTCGTCTCCATATTTCAGATATCCGAAAAAACCAATGATTGAATAAAGTGCAACAACAATGGACATGGCAATATTTAAGACTCCAGGACAACCCAGAAATTGCTGTGGTTTCTTCATGCTATTCTCCACAGGCATAACAACACCAATGCCTTCCATAGCAAAAATTACTGTGCTGAAGAAAATTGGCATGGTAGAAATTCCTGATACTAGGTCCCTCTCATCAGTATCCTTAATGTCGGTGAACATATAACTTAATGTAATGCCAAATGATACTACCATGAAGACATTAGCCAGAAAAGAAAAGGGTACCAAGTATTTCAATTGTCGTAACTGACACGTGAGAATTAATGGGAATAAGACCAAAGCAATATATACATAAATTGACCATTTGACCAGATTTCGGGCGTCTATAACCTGGAACAAAATATTATTATTGATAGATAATTATAATCAGAAGAATGCAATTTTAAAAGTACCTGTTTTATTGATTCTGATACAAATACTACATATACACTTCCTCCCATAAAATACGTGATACACAGAGCGATATTCACAAACCATCTAAAATAAAAAAGAAGCAATTAATATTTCAACAATTTAAAAACCATGTGAAATGTTAAAATAAAGTGCAATTAGGAATTTAATAATAAGTATGATTTAATAGATGTTTTATTCATACAATATTTGAGAAGGTAAAATTCCGTAGAGTGAATATGTTTTAATATGTTTATTTAAGTCAAGAACAACAGAAATTAAGTTGACTTAAGAAGAAGTGAAAGGCGTATATGGTGCTTATGCTGTAAGTAATAAATGTTCGCTATTGTTAGTGCATAATAAAATGATATAAAAGGTGCTGTAATGTTGTTCGTATTTAATGTATAAAACTAATATTTTGTTTTGTAATTATGATAAACGTTACTTACAATCTAATAAAATTAAGACATCTAGAAAAAAATTGATTAAATGCTAATATATTAAATAATTTCGCAAGCCAGTCAACGATTGCTATTGCAATTTGGTGTACCTACATATGACACATACGCTGTTTTGC
This sequence comes from Falagria sp. GC000072, assembly GCA_030556245.1. Taxonomy (NCBI): domain Eukaryota; kingdom Metazoa; phylum Arthropoda; class Insecta; order Coleoptera; family Staphylinidae; genus Falagria; species Falagria sp. GC000072. Next base: position 3,092 of record JASKGN010020561.1, on the reverse strand, counting down.
TATAATTTGTTCAAGAGTACTCGGTTTGATTTCTTATTGAACTTTGAAACGATTCCGATAAAAAAAGAAAAAAAAATCTAAAAAATTGTTCTTCAAATTCCGCTTCTGGGTTTATGTCATCGTTTTTCTTAAAACTTTTTTTACGTCTTTGATATTTCTATCTATATTAATCTGACGTCAGTTACCGCATATTCAAATTTAATAGCCTATGATTTTATTTATCAATGGCACGATTCCGATTCCACGGGAAATGAGTATTCAGTTTATACTGGGAGATTATAAAGTTATCAATTATCGAATAGCTTTCTTTGTTCGATAATTGAATATATATATAAGTAACGATTTCAATATTCAAACGAAGGTAGGAATAATTCATGTGCGAAATACGTGATAAATACGATATTTTTATATTTACTAGCTGTCTATGGTATGTTGTATCAAGGACATTATCAAGTCTTATTAACTAACTTTTTACTTATAGCAGAAATTCTTAATACCAATACAGTTTTAAATTCTAAAGAAAATTATGTTTTAATATATTTAACCATTTTAAATTTTAAAGTCAAAGTCCTTTAAATATTGAATTCTTATCTTGATTGATGGTTCAGTTAATCTACATGTACTTATTTCTTATCAATTTAAATAGCTGGTACGTAGTGCACATACATATAGTTGAAATAAACATTAAATAAATATTTAAATAAAATAATTTATAACTGTTAAACTTTAATTACTTTCGAAGTTTTCTTTTGAAAAGGAATTTTTAATTCAAAAAATTATTGAAAGGATTGTAGTTTTTCCTTTTACAACTTACATATAGAAGTCCAATTCATAGATGTAGAATTTCTGCATAATTAAGCACCGAAATGAAACATTTAAAATTATATTAAGCATTTGTTTTTCTTTAAAAATGACTGACATTTCAATGCAATAAATTGAAATATTTAACTTTCCGTCAGTAAAATTGTTACAATTTTGTCTACATTTCTTCTCAATCTACGTGTCTAATAGATTCGCATAGATATTATATATTTGACTTCTGTTTTATGTACATATTTATGTTTTATTGCTTTATCCTTTCTTTCACGCAACAAATGTTTAGATTCTTATTCATAATTATTGACTACCGGGTATGACGCAAGAGAATTTATTCTCCTTGCAAATTGCTTTAAATTTGAAATTTGTAATTTTCAATTTATGTCCATTCTACAAGAAAATGAAGGCAAACTAAGTAAGGAAACAAACTTGGTATTTAAATAATAAAACCATATGAGTAATCGGCATTTTTGTTGTTTTAATTCGTATGTGATACACGCTGTTGAACAATGTATGAATCCAGAATGAAGAATCATTTATTCATTAGTTATAGTTCGACCTTTACCTACAAAAGCAGTGACCTTTTCCCATTGTACTCGTATCATTACGCAATGTACAATCTTCTTTATCTCGATATAAATTGTTAGCAACAATTAACCGCGAAGGATAAAAATGTAAACATGATTTCGATATTTCTTTACATCTTGATTTTTCTCTTATTACACATGCAAACGACATGCTAAACTGGTTTGCTTTATGACAAATTCAAACTTTCCTTCATCACATACATTTCCATTCAATTGATTTAAATATGTAATTTATGCTCGAATTTATTACGAAAATTACTCCCGTTTTAGTTTCGATAATATCGCAATCGCCTACGTACATATTGTTATGACCTTTATTGCGGATATGCAAAATTAGTGCTATTATTCACCTGTTTATTTCTGAATTGAATTAAACAACTCATTTGTTGTGTCAACTGAACTAATCGAGATAATTAATCGAATTTAAATTTATCCAAAATTATTTTATTTTTGAATACAAATTTTGTTATGACTTCAGAACAGGTTTTGACCATGACCAACAACAATAATATTTCACGGTAAAATAGTCACTGAATATGCTGCATATTTTATAAACTTTGTAGAACTTGTACATTGCCTTTATGATAAACATTGCACACGTTTAAAATACTCTAAATGCAAATGTAAAATTGCTAGCCAAAGTTTGCCGAATTATTTGGCCATGACATACAAATTGATTTTGAGTGTGGTTCACGAAGTTTGATGTATACTCATAGTTTGATTGATAGTTTCAACTTTCACGATCTACAGGACCAAATGTAATAATAAAAGTAATACACTGTAAAGTAGAATAATTTATGTAAAGTTATTTAGTTATTCTTAAATTTAGTTGAAAAACAAAAATAATTATGTTTTCAAGGATTTTTTTTGCTTATATATTGTTCAAACAGAATTAGTAAGAAAAATTATACCATGTTTTGTTGTAGAAAGCTTTAATCTGATAGTACAATCTCAATAATGCAATGTAAAAATATATAGCTGTTTAGTAACGTCTATACTTTAATTCTATTGTAACTATTTCCTGATTTCCTTGAAATGCTTTCTTTTAGCAATAAGAAATGCCAAACAAATAAATACCATTATAATGCGCCAGGAATCTTATCAAGTTATTAAATTATTGCGCTTAAAAAGAGTTGTTAACTATGTACGTATTCTCCATCTTCATTTGCATTTAATTGCAATTAAATTAAATAATGGAAAATTTTTCTTGAATTTATGCGACCTCACGAATATTTTATTACAAATTTCTAAGAAACATGTGTAATTCCCCAAGAACTAGTTTTATTTTGTTTTCAACTTAATTCTTTAATAACTGCCACAGTTCTTTTACTCTTATGTCATTTATTGTAAATTACTTTAAGTGATAATTATAGGTAGGTAAGAGTTGAAGGAATCATAAATACACTCACTCAGCAGACTTGGCCCATGGTCGACAGGCTTTAGGTCCATTTTCAAAAACGGCTCCTGCAGTCTGAGAAAATCCAAGGCTAGGTATCTTCCGCTTCCTGGACATTTCATGCGAAGCCTTTACCTATAAACATCGAATTGGAAACAATTAACATTCACTTCTGGAAATTATTTATGTACAGAATAGGAGTAACATCTATCTATATTTGATATTACCTCCGACTCCTTTAAATCCATTTTATTTATATATTTATTGTTAGTAATTTGTCATATTTTCACGAG